>BQNB010076741.1:0-31064 GCA_026074375.1 Tanacetum coccineum
TAGTTTATAGTTGATAAAACGAATAATCAAAATATCGTTGATATACGCAAGTACTCATCTAGTGAATATAAACATGTTTGTTGTTACTGATAGGTGATAAGTAATGTTTAAGAAAATTACAACAAGTAAATATTAACCGGTGTAACAAGTAAAATACTGTGATTTTGTTAAAAGAGTAAACTGCAAAAATCATCCATGTGGTTTGTACTTTTTGGCATTAATCATCCCTAACCGATACTATTAGCAATAATCATCCTTGAGCGTTGAAATGTTCGGCAAAAATCATCCCTCACCACAAATTATGGAGGGTAATTATGTCATTTAAAACACACAGGGATGATTTTTGCCAAAATATGTTTAAACCAAGGGATGATTTTTGCAGATTTACAAAAAAAACTAATATTCACAATTATAATTATTTTTTACTTTTTTTTAATTAAATCATCACTTCATTATAATAATAGAATTTACAACAAATTAGAGGGGAGCGGAGATACTGTCTGGGCCTTCACTCTTTTGCGTCAAAGGCGATATTATTATTATTATTTTTTTTATTATTATTATTATAAATCACAGATAGTATCTCAGCTCCCCTCTAATTTATTGTAAATCTTTTAAGTTTCTAATAAAGTGATTTATTATTATTATTATTATTATTATTATTATTATTTAATTCTATTATATTTAATTGTAATTTACTTATTTTATTATTATTATTGGCTGATTGATGCGGCACAACGTAAACGTGTGAAGGCGGAACAAAATCAGCCATCCTGGTTTGTGTCAAAGGCGGAAGCCCCTAGTCAGATAAACAAAACATTAAGGAGTGTCGGCCTTTTTTCTATTTTTTATTGATTTTATAAGATTTTAACTTTCGAAAATTGATTAAAAATAAAATAAAAACTGGAAAAATATAATAAATTCAGGGAAAATCTGAGACACTAGCAGGAACACAATAAAAATAAGAAAAACAAAATTGCTTAACGAATAAGCCCTCAAATGAGCTTATTATGCTACGGCTTATTATAGAAAAGGGGAAATCCTGGTTTGTGTCAAAGGCGAAAGTCCCAGTCAGATAAACACACACAACAAGGAGTGGGGGCCTAGATAATATATCAGCTTCCTAATAATTTTTTATAAATCCCTTAAATTTCTAATAAAGTGATTTATAATAAATAAATAATAATAATAATAATAATAATAATAAAATAAGTAAATTACAATTAAATATAATAGAATTAAATAAATATAATAATAATAATAATAATAATATCGCATTTGACGCAAAAGAGTGAAGACCTAAATAGTATCTTCGCTCCCCTCTAATTTGTTGTAAATTCTATTATTATAATGAAGTGATGATTTAATTAAAAAAAAGTAAAAAATAATTATAATTGTGAATATTAGTTTTTTTTTTGTAAAACTGCAAAAATCATCCTTTGGTTTAAACATATTTTGGCAAAAATTATCCATGTGTGTTTTAAATGACATAATTACCCTTCATAATTCGTGGCGAGGGATGATTTTTGCCGAACATTTCAGCGCTCAAGGATGATTATTGCCAATAGTATCGGTTAGAGATGATTAGTGCCAAAAAGTACAAATCACAGGGATGATTTTTGCAGTTTACTCTATTATATTTAATATATAAATTAGTATACGTATATTAATAATGTTTCTTTATCACTCCTTAACAATTAACACACTCATCATTCATATAAAAAATATCGAGGTGGACAAAAAGTGTATGTCAACGTGACCTTGCTGTTTTCGACGCGCACAAAAAATGACACGACTCTACCCAAACCCATGCTTGGTCTGGCCCGGTACCTACCCTGCACATCATGTCACCCTTATGATGATATCTAAGCTATACCTACTTGCAGGAAGAGGTAGTCGATTTCATATCTAAGGCATGCCATGATCAAACTGGGAAATTGGTAGTCCCTCGATCACTTGCAATGGAGAAAGACATGTCAAATCGACGACAAATTGCGCAATTAAAAACCTATAGAACTAAAAGAGAGTAAGCACTTTAAGTGTAGTAAACCCCCTCTTTTTCTACCATCTGTTTTTTCATACTTAACTGACACTACATATACAGGGTTTTCATTAGCCAGGAAGATTGTTCGGATATTCTCGACTGGATAAGTAATAATCAAAGGAAAAATACCAAGTTGATAGCTAGATAGCATGTAGCCAGTAAAGCTGGTTATTTGGCTCCTTTTTATAGTCTGTTAGATTCACTTTAAGGTGCACGACATTGTTCGTTCGTTATACATTATCCATAGTAATTAGAGGTAGCAATTTAGCATGTTTAATTATTAGTAGTTGGTGTAGGTTCTCCTTTATCTCTAATGGGTCAAATGTGCAGAGGAAAAAAAGGTCAGCTAAAAGAGAGAAGGGTTGCTCGGTTGGGAATGTCCAAAGACTTAGTGGTTTTTCAATGCCTATAGACCCCACAAATCGTTTTTGGATTCGAATATTAGATCTATAATCACAATTTATTATTTACATATTCCTATTTAGCACGTTTTTTAGGTTATAAACTTATTTTAAATAGAGGTAAACTACACGTTGGTCCTTGTGGTTTGCGTGACTTCAAGCCTGTCGTCCTTCAATTGAGCCAGTAAAAAAATGCACCGTCTCGATTTAAGTGTTAACTTTTTCTGTTGTTGGTCCCTCACTTTAAGACTCTAACTAACATTCTTTAAATGTCCTCTCGTGTAACCCGTTATAGAAGGGTATTTTGGTCAATTTTATACCATTTTCTTTTTCATTTTCGTTATTCCACGTGTGCAATGCCCCGCTGTTTCTTTTTATCATGTGCTACATTTAATAATCCTGGAAATAATCCTGTTTGAAAATATCCTGTTTCTTTTTCATCCTGAATGAGAATCTTAAAAACCTAAATGGCTAATCTACCCTTGTTTTTAAAATCACGATAGACCATTTGATTCTCGTATTGAAAAACCAAAAGATAAAAAATCAAGTTTAAATGATACATTAAACCAACTTCAATTACAAATTAAAAAAAAATTACAAATTTTCAAAAATTAAGACAAGTCTATCTAAATATGGAATTTAAAGGGAGAAAAAAACCCGTAACTTTTATTGTAGTTTTTTTATACATAATAGAAAGATGATGGTAATGAAGTCGACATTAAAAAAACATGTTTGGGTGGATCAAAGAGTAGAGACGACAAGTCAATGGTTAGCATGTGATGGAGTAAGGCTGTGGATTAAAGTGGTATGTTAGTTTTTGCCAATGGGAAGTCGGTGTGGTAGAGTCCGGAAAGGATGTTAAAAATCAATCGAGTGTGTTGTGTGGGGAGAATGAAGAATAAAAAGAAGATGTGTGGGTAAATTTTAATGATCCATATCACTGGATGGCTGGAACAACCTTTTTTTAGCACCATTTTAGAAACAGGATTTACTTCTGTATTAAGCGAAAAAGAAACATATTTTTCTTGTTGCATTAAGAATAATTTTTCATCCTAGGTTATAAGAAAAAAAATAAATACACCCACTTTACGCTTTTGTTCTCGAGTTTTATTTGACAAGAAAGAAAAAAAAAATATGATGCAAACAAATTTTTGTGTTCTTAAGAAGTTTTGTAGGATGGAAATGAGAGAAAGAGGGAGTTAGAAAAGGGAAATGTTGGGTTTTTTTCTTGTAAACATTGCTCATTTTTTGACGGATTGCAAAGGAATAAACTCTTAGATCTAGAGAATGACCATTATGCCTCTTCAAATATTAACTATTTATAATGTAATATTATTCACTATACTTATGCATGAAAAGCACATCTCAGACTGTCGTCCTTTGACCGAAAATATTGCACCGTTCGACTTTAAGTGAAACGTTTTCTGTCGTTGGTCCCTCACTCTAACGGCTCTAACTAACATTCGTTAAATGTCCTCTCGTGTCACCCGTATAAGGGTATTTTGGTCAATTTATACCATTTTTTTGTCATTACTCTTTTGTCCCACGTGTGCAATGCACACTTAGTCTCACCATATGTCATCACACATAGTATCTCTCTCTAACATATTATCTTCATCCCCCACCTGCTCTTATCTTCTCCATTAAACCATTCAATCTACCACCATGATTTCATATTCATCTATCATCACACTTAAGAACAATGACAAAAATTAAACCTCACTCAAAACACAAAAACCAAAACGTCACACTTAAGAACAATGACAAAAATTAAACCTCACTCAAAACACAAAAACCAAAACGAAATTCAACGTAACTTTAAAAAATTCGATCCATATCATCATCAAATCAAAATTTTCAAAACATTCTTTATCTTCTTTCTTTTAACATCCATTACTTTCTTCTCGTCTTTTAAACATCCACCTCCACTGCAACAATGACAACCATTCTTTTTTTATGTCTTTTACAAGATACAAACAACAAACTAACTTTCGTTATATCCACAAAAAAACAAATTACTAGTAATTAAATTGAGGTTTAAAAAAACAGTTACCTTATACCTGCTACATATATAAATCATAATCTTTTTCAAAATCTCAACCAAAAACTCGTAAATCAAAACTGAAATTAAACCCCAAACAAAAGAAGTGAGTTCGGGTTAGATAAAGAAGTCAAACTCAAACCCACTTGCAACCACTATCTTCACAAAGTGGGTACGGGTTAGACAATAACGGAGACGTTTTCGAAACCTACCTACAACCACCATCTTCCCAGTACATCTAACACAGACGAATCCCACGGCCACCACCCACGCAATAGATATGGTTGTTTTTGATTTTAGGTGTAATTCGTTTGGATTATCAATGGAGTTCGTAAATTAGTTCGTTCTGATACTAGGTTTTTTTAGATCTTGTGGATGGATTGTTGTTGTGGGTTTCTAATAAATTTGTAAAAATTGATTGGTTGGTCTCTTTCACGATATAAATGGATTGGTTTAAGACTTTTTTTTAGTTTTGTTTTTATTAATGGAATGAATTACTGGTGTTTTTGAAAAATGAGAACGTGATGGGGTATTTTTGGTTTTCAAGTGTTCTTTTTAAGATGAAGATATGGAAGTAGATGGAGATGGGTAAGAGATGTACATGAAGATAAAGAAGTTAAGATAAGGGAAGAAGATGATGTCTATATTAAAATGACCGAAACACCCTCATGTGGGTATCGCATGTTTGCAGTTAACAAGTGTTACTGGGGTCCGTTAAAGAGAGGGACCAACGACAGAAAACGTTTTCCACTTAAGGTCGGACGGTGCAATTTTTTCGGTCAGAGGACGATATGCTGCGGTCAATGCAAGCCACAAGGACGAACGGTGTAGTTTACTCATTTAAATATTTAAAAAAAAAGCTTGGGTCAACCTATTATGATACATACCAAAAATATACTTGTTTTGACCCGTCTGACACCTCTAGTAGTAATGGTTTGATGTCTGTTCTGCTTTCAAATGCAGTTAATCTGAGGTCAAGTTTGGTCTTGAAAAGTAGTATTGTTCTTAGATCTGCAAGATTGTTAGACTAAAAAATGCAAGTTTTGCACCTTTATATATCTGCACAGTTATCAGTGTAAAACAATAAACACTTTTGTTAGTTTCTAGTGCATTAAACAATTAGGTAACTATTCTGTTGTGTTTGGTTATAGGCCTAGTTTATCAGTAAGATGTAAAATAGCTCTTAAAACTTGCATTTTTGTTGTTGGATAACATAGAAGTTTACTCTGCACACATACATGATGCAACTAAGAGTAGCAAAAGTCGCTTTTATATTCAAAATTTGTTTGATGGTTTTTATTTGCTGCATATTTAGTTTCTGTTGGAAAAATTTTAGTAAAATTTTTAGTGAAAAATGTGTTTTCACTAACTTTGGACGTAGATAATTATTAATAAATATAATTATTAAATGTAAGGTCAGGTCGAGCCAGTATATGTCCAAAACAGAGTTAGTGTGAATGAGATATCGAGTCTCAAAGAAGAAAAGTTGGAATGGAGGAAAATGGTTAAATGTCAGTTACGAGCTCGTTTGGTAACTGCAAATTAATGTGTCCTTAATTGACAATTGAATTGGCTGTTATTATTTGTTTCAAAGGTTTATAACTGTAAATTAATGGGTCATTAATTGACAATTTAATCGGCGGTTATTTTTTGACTCAAAGGTTTATAACAGAAAATTAATGAATCATTAACCATATTGATTGCACCATTACACCGTATGTTACATATGAATGTGTATAAATAGATGGCAATCTCAACCATATAGACGAACAACCAAAAACACACAAAAGAGAAAAGCTCCATTAACAAGTTTTCCAGCAGTCTTTTCGATCAGAAGCACTCAGTTTTCCGTGATATTTCAGGCAGCTATGTCAAGTCCGGCTGTACAACAGCTTTGAACGTCGTACCCTGGGAGACAGACGGCGAATCTGTTTTAAGGGAAGCGTGTCAAACATGTGCCTCGTTCACAACCTTTTATTGCTTTCTTATTTATCGTTCATATTGTCTGTCTTCTGCTTCTACCCAATTATGTCTGTTTTATTTTCTGTTGTTTAATTTCTGTTAATTATTATTAATTATAATCTGATTTTATTTTAATAAAAGTGTACATGTTTCCATACAATCTTAAAACAGATTCGGTTTACCGAATTAAAAACACTTTTGATAAATCATATTAATATTATTAACAGATTTTATAAATTGTTTTCTGTCGAAACCAAGATTGAGTTTCTTTAGAAATCAGTTTTAATTAAACAGATTTTGAATTACAGATCTATAACGATTTTAAAAAACAGTTGTTTAGATCAAGATTGAGTTTCTATTAAACTGATCTATTGATTCATTGAAACCAAGATTGAGTTTGTTTGAAGCAGATCCGGTACAAGATTATAGAAATCAGGATTGAATTTCTTGGATACCAGTTTATAACAGTTTATTTAACTGTTTGTGTTTGATCTGTCAGGATGACAAACACGATTGTGACTACTCCTGTGAACGTAACTGGTGCGCCGGTTACCAACATAGTTGCTAATCATGCGGAAAAACCAGAAAAATTCAATGGGCAGAAATTTAAGAGGTGGTAACAGAAGATGTTCTTCTATCTCATAACTTTGAACCTTGCGCGGTTCTTAAATGAGACTGCACCTCAGGTGGAACCTCCTAAGGAAGGTAAACTTTCTAATGCACAGGCTGTGCAAGCTGTGGAAGCATGGAAACATTCTGACTTCTTGTGTCACAACTATGTTCTGAATGGTCTGGTGGACTCTTTGTACAACGTGTACTGCAAGACCACGACTGCCAAAGAATTATGAGAGTCATTGGAACGCAAGTACAAAAAAGAGGATGTTGGTACAAAGTTCTATAGAAACCTTGTTGAGTTTCTTTAGAATAGTGGATCTACTGAAACCTTGTTGAGTTTCATTGTAGAAATAGATCATGTGAAACATATCTATTAAGATCTTCTTAATGAAAATTGACAACATCATATTACATATGCGTTTTTTTTAAAACAGATTCTGTTTAACAGAATTATAAACACTTTCTTAAAATCGGATTAAATATTATTAACAGATTTTATAAACTGTTTTCTGTCGAAACCAAGATTGAGTTTCTTTGGAAATCAGTTTTAATTAAACAGATTTTTAACTTACAGAGAATTACAGATCTATAACGATTTTTTAAAAGCAGTTGTTCATATCAGTTTATTTTGAAACCAAGATTGAGTTTCTATTAAACTGATCTATTGATTCATTGAAACCAAGATTGAGTTTGTTTGAAGCAGATCCGGTACAAGATTATAGAAATCAGGATTGAATTTCTTGGATACCAGTTTATAACAGACAAACACGATTGTGACTACTCCTGTGAACGTAACTGGTGCGCCGGTTACCAACACAGTTGCTAATCATGCTGAAAAACCAGAAAAATTCAATGGGCAGAATTTTAAGAGGTGGCAACAGAAGATGTTCTTCTATCTTGGAACTTTGAACCTTGCGTGGTTCTTAAATGAGATTGCACCTCAGGCTGTGCAAGATGTGGAAGCATGGAAACATTCAGACTTCTTGTGTCACAACTATGTTCTGAATGGTCTGGTGGGCTCTTTGTACAACGTGTATTGCAAAACCACGACTGCCAAAGAATTATGGGAGTCATTGGAACGCAAGCACAAAACAGAGGATGCTGGTACAAAGAAGTTCTATAGAAACCTTGTTGAGTTTCTTTAGAAGAGTGGATCTACTGAAACCTTGTTGAGTTTCGTTGTAGAAATAGATCATGTGAAACAGATCTATTAAGATCTTCTTAATGAAGATTGACAATATCATATTACATATCTGTTTTTGTTAAACATTATGTAATAGGTGATATTGGTTAATTGTTTAGTCGAAAGACTTCCTTTAAAGTGGTTTTGTATAACGGATCTTACAAAACATTAGCGTTTTAAACAAAAGTCGATTAAAATATGATATCTGTTTTTTTTAAACATTATGTAATAGGTGATATTGGTTAATTGTTTAGTCGAAAGACTTCCTTTAAAGTGTTTTTGTATAACGGATCTTACAAAATATTAGCGTTTTAAACAAAAGTCGATTAAAATCGTTTTGTTAAGAAACACTATGTGATTGAGCACGTTGTTAATAGTACCAAATTAGTTTTAAACTAATCATGGGACCTCGTATTAACAATATATTTGGAATGTCACGAGTGACATTAAAGGATCTGCTCCCGAACTTGTTAAAAGGGAGACCGATACTCGAGTTACGTGTACGGTAGATGCTTTGAAGCATTCAGAAACCTTATGTGCCATAACTATGCGTTATATGGTCTGAATGACATAAAAACTGAGGCCATGGGGGGAATCTGACCTTAGGTAATGGTGGATTAGCACTTCGATATCATGTCATGTATATGGTGATAAGAGTTTGATTATCTCTTTCAATGCAACTGAGAATGGAGAGATTGAATTTGGGCAACTCTCTCTGCTAATATCAGGGGAAAAGGAGATGTGATTCACATCTGGAAAAGAGTTTAAGTTAACCAACGCGTTGTACGTGCCGGAGATTCGTAGAAATCTTGTGTCCGGATGGTTGCTTGATAAAATTTGGCTTTCATTTTGTGTTTAAATCAAATAAAATTGAGTTAATGAATAACATAATTTAAGTCCGTATGGGGTTACACCTTTAAATGTTTAAGCTAAACATATTTTCTAATGGTCATTTTAGTAAAATGAGTGTGAATTTAACTTATTTGATTCTTTAAACGTATGGCATGGCTGACTCAGACATATTTTAAATTATAACTCAATATGTTGCCTAATTAAACCAAATTGGATACCCATTTTTGTATTGACACGGACTACAAATTAAAACTTGTGTTGAAGCCAAATTGACAAGATTGTTTTTTCTCTCGGTTGAACGGAAATAACCGAACCCTTGATAGGATTCACATGGTTTTATGTGAATTGGAATTGATACCTACTAAGGTAGCGAATAGCGAGTACTTCATCATATTTGCTGATGGTAGTACAAAATATTGCTATGTACACTTACTTGAGAGTAAGGATATAGACAAGATTGTTCTATATAAATAAGTTGAGAATCAACTTATTATCGGATACAAGGTGGTTCGAAGTCATATCGGAGGTGAATTTGTGTCTCCATTTCTAAATTTATGTGTTAAACTTAAAATAAGACACAAATATATTGCTCTCGATATAGAAAAGAATCGTGCCTTAGAAGATATGGTTAATGCCATGTTCGTAAGTCCTGGTTTAAGCCATGGCATGTGGGGGAAAGCGATTATATCGGCTACTTATCTTTTAGATATCCTTGTAAAGAAAGTAAGATAATTTTATGAACTATATGGGTGAGAAGAAAACTATCTTATAAGTATTTACAACTGTGGGGGGTATCTAGCTAAGATATCTGTATTGAACCCCAAGGTTCAAGAGATTTGACCTGAAACTGTGAATTGCATGTTCTTAGTATATGCTCATAACAGTAGTGCTTATGGTTTCTTTGTATTTGTGGATATACACAAGGATATGATAATGGAATAAAGAAGTGCTTCCTTCTTTGAAAATATATTTCCTTGTTCACAAAGGAAATTGGAAGATCATCTAGAATAAATGATGAAGTTGTCCAAGATCAGAGACAACGGGATGATAATGATCTCCAAGATGAGAGATAAGATCAACCCAAGGAAGAAGAGGTTGAACCTAGAAGAAGCAAAAGGGCAAAAAGTCGAGAAATCGTTTGGACCCGATTTTGTTTCTTTTATGGTAGGAAATGAACCTACTTCTTATCGAGAAGCGGTAACTTCCTCGGAATGGCTCAATGGAAAGAAGCCAATAAAAGTGAAATAGATTCTATTATACAAAACATACTTGGAAGCTCGTGGTTTTACTTTCCCGTTGTAAACCACTAGGCTATAAATGGATCTTCAAGAAGAAGATGAAAGCCGATGGCACCATTGCCAAGCACAAAGCAAGATTGGTAATCAAAGAATTTAGACAACGCGAAGGTCTAGATTACTTTGATACTTATTCTCCTGTTACGCGAATAACCTCGACTAGAATGGTACTTGCTATTGCCGCATTAAGGAATTTGGAAGTTCACCTAATGGATGTGAAACCGACATTTCTAAACGGAGATTTAGAAGAAGAAATATATATGAACCAACCACAGGGTTTCATAGCTCCTGGATTAGAGAGCAAAGTTTGTAGGCTTGTTAAGTCATTATATGACTTAAGGAAAGCTCCAAAACAAGGACATCAAATTTCACCATATCATGTAAGAATGTGGATTCGAAATTAATGGATGTATATGTGTACTCCTGTGTTTATACATAGATGGTATAATTATCACTAGAAGTGATAAGAAGATAAACAAATCCACTAATGGTATGTTGGAGTCAAGATTTGACATGAACTTCATTAGTTGTTGGATATGGTTCTTGGATGTGAACCAATATGGATTTGTGTTAAGTCAAAAACATTGTAAGGACAATATTCTTGAGAGGTTCACTGTGGGGGGTTCCGGCCAGTAGAATTCAATTGAATCTTTTTAATCTAAAGGTGTTGCCATTTTGAATACTAAAGAGTCATTGGGCATCTTATGTCTGTCTAATGACGTGGTCTGACTTAATTTAGAACTTATTGTCAATGTTAAGTAGATATACCAGTAAATTCAAGTGGTGGACCATTTGAAAATAATAAAGTATTACATGGGTACTATGATTGCTTTAGGGAGATATACGATATATCTAATGAAGAGTATGCAAAACCGGAATCTCTATTTAGAAGAATAAGAATCTAGACTCCACTAGAGTTGATTTATTTACGCTAAGTGGAAAGCTATGGTCTTAGAAATAATGACAGGTTTTTCAAACAGACGGCTGATAGCTAAAATCTCTCCGCGATGAATCTGATTTTATCATTTAGATAAATTTATGGAATATGCGGGGAAATTTATGTTATTTCGGTAAAGGAATACCAGGATGAGCGTAAACCACCGGTAACGACTATGTTTATAAAGTGTGATAGTCAATTGAATTTTGACAGAGCTCATATCACAATGTAAAACGGTAAGTCGAGACATATTCATCATAAACGATGATTGGTGCGACAACTACTCTCAAATAGAGTTATCACGATTGACTACGGAAAGTCAGTGGATAACATCGCGGATCCGCTTGCGAAAGGCTTAAGCAGAGAGTTAGTTAGAGAGTCGTCTAAAGGAATGAGACTAAAGCCCTTAAAAGAATGAGTTTCTATGAAGGAAAACCTAACCAAGTTGACTGGAGATCTCAAGATCTGGGTTCAATAGGACAACCTAATCATAGAAATATGGGGAAAGTCACGTCAATATGGGGTATTACTTAAATTGTAACATCTTAGTCCATTCCTATAACAATGTAACTTGTTGAGAGGTTAAACATATGACTTTAATGGTTCAAGATGAAATCATAAAGCATAACGATTCAAGATGAAATATGAAAGTATATGTTTTTAATGATTCAAGATGAAATCACCTATGTGAGAGAGAAGTGGGGTCGCTTCGAAGGGAATTGTGGGGGCGCAATTCCTAAGAGCTCTTGCAGAACCAGGCTAGTGCTCATGACCATAACGAGCACGACTATGAGGACTTGACAATGTCAGGGAGAGTCGTGTGTGAGTGTGTATTGTCGTCTACGTAAACAGAGGCTGAGTTCAAGGACATCGCGTCTACTCAGATCTAGGAGGCTAAGTGCATCTCACAAGGGAAGGTTCAAAGGGTCACACCTACCTATCCTATGCAGGACTTAACCGCATAAATTTCGTCGAAAATTTTGAGTGTTTTCGACCGATTTCCATTCATGTGGGGGATTGTTGGAAAAAATTTAGTGAAAAATGTGTTTTCACTAAATTTGGACATAAATAATTATTAGTAAATATAATTATTAAATGTAAGGCCAGGTCGAGCCAGTATATGTCCAAAATAGAGTTAGTGTGAATGAGATATCGAGTCTCAAAGAAGGAAAGTTGGAATGGAGAAAAATGGTTAAATGTCAGTTACGAGCTCTTTTGGTAACTGCAAATTAATGTGTCCTTGATTGACAATTGAATTGGCTGTTATTATTTGTTTCAAAGGTTTATAACTCAAATTAATGGGTCATTAATTGACAATTTAATTGGCGGTTATTTTTTGACTCAAAGGTTTATAACAGAAAATTAATGAATCATTATTAAGGCATTAATTGACATTGATTGCACCATTACACCATATGCATATGAATGTGTATAAATAGATGGCAATCTCAACTATTCCAAAATACGAGAACAACAACAAGAAAAAACACACAAGAGATTAACAAGTTTTCCAGCAGTCTTTTCGATCAGAAGCACTCTGTTTTTAGTGATATTTCAGACACGCTATGCGTCCGACTGTACAACAGCTTGAACGTGGTCCCCTGAGGAAAGTACGGCGAATCTGTTTTAAGGGAAGCGTGTCCAACACGTGCCTCATTCCATGACCTTTTACTGTTTTCTTATTTATCGTTCATAGTGTCTGTCTTCTGCTTCTACCCAATTCTGTCTGTTTTATTTTCTGTTGTTTAATTTCTGTTAATTATTATTAATTGTAATCTGATTTTATTTTAATAAAAGTGTACATGTTTCCCTACAAGAATTAAATCGTTTAATGACGAATTACTACCCGTAAAAAGATTATTTTCTCACAACGTTGGTTTATTTTGAAAACAATTTCTTATAAAGGTATTAATTACTAGATTTGATGTTTGATTATTGTTCCGGATTTTGCCCTTCGAAATAATCAAATAAGAAATCTAAATAATCCGAAAACTATTAATCAATAATCCCTTTTTAAATCCACACTTAACAAGCATATATAAAACTACTCGCTAAACATGACAACTAAACTAACAATAATAATCATAACAATAATAACAACCATATTAAGCTAATTAAGCTAAAACTACAAATTATTAAAAAGGAAAAGAAAGAAAAACCCGATTGAAGAAAATGGAGACGAATTTAAACCACCCGATCTTATAAACTTAATTAAACACTAAAGATTAAAATTTATTAGTTTTTATATAACCAATTAGCTAGTAAAGTTATGAGCTTTATTCACTAATTAGGTAAATAAACCCTTAAAAAGCTTTAAACTTTAGTAATAAAATAAGCTTATAAGATCCATAAGCTCCTCGCCTAAGTGTTGGATCGATTTTATAACATTTAAAACTTCATAAGTTAAGATGAACAAGATAATGATAAGCTACTAATTAATCTAAAGGGGAGAATAAGCTAATAAAAATGAACACTGTTGATAACTCAATAACACTTTCCTTCATATGGATACAAGAAAATAATTGAGAAATATAGAAGAATTTTAGAGAGAGAAACTAGAGAGAGAAAGTAAGGAGAAAAATAAGAAGTGGTTGATTTACTTGCAAAGTTACAAATGAGACCAACACCCTCTCCATCCTTGGAGAGGGGTATTTATACTTAAACATAAAGGCTTACTTGCCTTATGTATTTCTATGGGCCGGGCTTGGGATTACTTGGGCTTTCGCCCGATACACGTGACCGGTTAGCTTACATATAAGAGCCCGTTTACCCGTTCTAGCCTATTCCAACATTACATAATTAAATGACCGAGATGTAATATTCTTAATGAACGAACTTCCATGTTCGATCATTATTTTGAGGCCTAACAATCTACCACGATGTGAGTCATTTGTTGACACTCCTTCGTGAGATCAATGAGATTGCTTTTGTCTTTAAGCTCTTGTGATATTTGTCTCTGTTACGTTGTAGGCTGTTCGTTCATGCTTTGGATATTTATTCTTGATGCCTTTGACTTTGTCTTAGACTTCTTGTCTTAATGGTACGAGGTTCTTTAAATCTTTATCTTTCCGTCTGATCGTCTTCGTCCGCCTTGCCGATCTTGTATCTTGACAACATGCTCATACTTTGCATAATCTTGAAAGTCTTGTAACAATTGCCTTGATAGACTTGATATCTTGAAGGAAGATCTTGTATATCAGAGTTTGTACATAAGTCTTTGTCTTTAATTATTGAGCTTTCATGATTCTTGAATATTGATGCTTATAGTATGTCTTTGTAGTTTGAGCATGAGCATGTGGTAGTGAATCTGACTCCAGCTAGAATGAGGCATCACTATCTCCATCTTTATATGAATCCTAAAATAAAACAGTTAGCAATAAGGGGTGGACGATATATGCTTTGTCATTCATCCGGATTTGGTTAGTTTAACCTCCGATTTTGTAGGACGGTTTGCAGTATAAAGACTGTACCTGTGATCAGGTGATTCAAAGAATCTCCATGACAGGGTTTCAGCTACAAAGTGTTAGATCCTCTAAACGCAGATGCACTAGATCTACAGTACTTGTAGTTCTCAATACGGAACTCTCAAAGCAGACAAACAGTATGAGTGAATCAGATAGTTACTATTTCTAATTAATTTGTCAATTATTTACTGGAACAAGTTTAATTCAGATTGATCGGCACCATCGTTTCTCCCATGTTAACACAGTTTGAATCATATAGAATCTCGCAAGTCACCTTCCTTGAGCTTGTTTGATGATGGCCTCAGCAGGATTTTCATACTTCCATTGTGAGCATACATAAGTATCACTCTGTGGACCAATCGTCAATTTCAGTTCATTCTTTTATTCTCGAGTATTTAATTATAATTTTCAATTTTATATGTTGTGATATGAACTCTCGGGACTAACGGAGATTTAAGGTTACATTTGTCATTTACGTGACGTTTACAAGAACCGCGTGAATTCATACGTTATGCATCGTCGTTATATTTTCAAAATTGCCTTAGAAATAATTTTATTACATTCGTTTTTATTTTTCGTGTTTCGCGGCATTTTTTGTTATTTTTCTAAAAACTTTTCGTAAGCGTACCTTTTTAAATATCGGACTTTGATAATACCGTATTTACATTTTTGGGACATAGTTTTTATAACTACATCTCACTAAAACCACACACCCATAGGGGCGGAACAATACACAAAATGTGGGGAGGTGTTCACTTTGTGATTCAACCTCATCACTTATGCCAACACTTGGCAATGACACTCTAAGCATATATAAGCCTATTTTGACCAACTAACACACACACACCCCATCATTTTATAAACTCATAACCAGATTAATTTTTCTCTCTCCCTCTCCTTGTGACGCCCACATATCACCTTATTTTATAATTTTTGAAGATCAAGTAAACAAGAACACTAGTGAATATGACTACCTAGTGTAATCCCTATATTTTTGAGGTGATAAAAGAGGTTTTTCAAGAAGGTTTTTGTACAAGTTGGGGATGAAGTTATAAAAGGTTTTTATAAGAGTTTTAGGTAAATAAAATGTTGGTCAAAAGTATTTTTGGGTGAAGATTAAGCTTGGAGTTGAAGCCTTCATCAAGCTTGTTCTTATTTTGATCATTTGATCATTATCTACACTTTTCTTGTGGTAAAATTTAATAAGTGTTGTTTATGTTTTATTTTGATTTCCAAATGTATATGTATATGTATGATGTATGATGATCAAGGAATAAAAGTGTTAATGCATGCATAGATCTAGGTTAGATCTAACAAAAATGACCATTAAAACTAGTGAGAAAAGTATAAAATTTGTAGGCTGTAATGAACAGTAAATTCCATAATTCTCAGAAGTTTTAAGATTGCATTTGATAGCATGAGGTCATAGATAATTCTATTATGAACATTTGACAATTTGGATCACTTCTAAAGGATAAATAATGAATGAGTTATGATCAAAACACTAAAACTAGTCAATTCAAGACCTTGCTGTACATATTGTGTAAAAGGTCACATTTACGAACTGAACCATTTAAAAAATGAAAACTATGGGTTGTAGCTAAAGTTATGTAGATTCTGAATCAATTGGATAGTCAACCATCCCTTTACGGTTTGTAAATGGCGTTAAAAATGGTAAAAGGGAAATTTCAGTCCGAAATTGTAACATGATCTTTATGTATTAAAATGTACATATGTATGAGCATTAAAATGAGTTTGAATCTGTAAAATAAACTTAAATATGAAGCCAAGCATATAAATATATAAATTATGCTATTTATGGTTTATAAATTACAACAATTTCCTTAACACGAAAGTATATAAAATTTTCTAAAAACCCGAACACTATATTATGTAAAATGGTTTTATAACTAAAACCTAAGGTGGTAGGACCCACTTCTTGGGAGTTTTAAAAGGCTAATAAACTGATAATAAAAGTATCCCAACCCCGAGAACCCGAAAACTTATAATAAAAGTTGTATATGAGCTAAAATGGACCGTAAGGCCTTATTGGACCACTAGGCCCAATGAGACAAAATAGACTATATGGATTTAGCATTAGACCCAACTCACTTGGACACTATAAATAGGCTAAGACCTGGTCTTAAAATGATAATATCCATAAAAGAGCTTAATGGACTTGGTTAATAGGCTTAATGGGCTTTTGGGCTAATATGGACAATACTAGTTGAAATGGCTAAAAGTGGCAAATTAAAAATAGGTAAAAGCTTAAGTATATAATAATTACATCATATAAACTTGATCATCATGTTAACTACATGTATACATATATATTTACTTTATTATGAGTTTTCATTAATTATTATCGACTAGAAACCTAAGATCCGTTACTAATTATATAGGTCTTGGTTGATCGACACGCCTACTCCCGAAATTCTTATTCATATCGCTATTCTCTTCCGACATCACTAGTGAGTTCATAGCCTCGCATTTTAATACTTTAATTGTTTTATAAACTCGCGAGGGGGATAACATGCTTGTTTTTTAAAATATAACACAAGGGACCCGAATGTATGCTAGTAGTCTTGATTATTATAAGTTAGCTTAACTCGCTAGATAAAAGACCCGCAGAAATCATGAATTGTTAACTACCGGGTAATGGTAGACGCTTATACATGAAATAGTACTATTTGGAGGTTGCCACCTCTAATCCGTGACGACTGGCTATCGTCATGTGTCGGAGAATGACACCACGGATGCGTTGTATAGAGAGTAATATGCACTCATAGCGAGGGTGTATAGTGGGCATTCTTTTTAGATGGTAACGTTCAATGTCATGAGACTTATAATAATCCCCCTATAACTTTGTCTGATCCACATCGTTATGTCTTGATGATTTTGAGAAATGATACTTGTGTTCGGAATTTATTATATATATAAACTCTATGGATTCACTCAACATTATTGTTGACTTTTTAGCATGTTTTATCTCAGGTCCTTGAAGGTAATTCGGTGATGAAGATTTCGGAGAAGCTAATGAAATATATATTTTGAAGGCCCATTTAAAGAAAATCATTCGAAGAAAATATTTGAAAATGATGTATTTATTATGAAAATATTTGGGACCCATGTTGTGAAACTTTTATTTCGAATGGTTATATTTAAAAAGGTCTCTTTTCGAGTCGTTTTCTATGCTTGTAGCACTCCAAATGACCCTTTCACTGTTATGTGAAAAATGGGGGTGTTACAGATTGGTATCAAGAGCTTAAGTTATAGAGAACAAAAGATTTTTAAAAAAATGAACGAAAGGATTTTTTTTAAATCTTTTAACTATAACTGTACAAGCGAAATCTCTGAATTACCGATGGGACAAGAATGAGAAGGATTTATTTATCAATATATATATGGAAAAATATATATATGTTACAATATGAAATTTTCATTTGTTTGAATATAAATGTTAATTATGTAATTATTTAATACTAATACGAGATATTTATACAACGCAAATTGTCATGGAGAACCCTAACCATCTTAACGAGCCGAATGAAGCTATTCCCAAAGTAAACCCAGTTGTTCCCGAGCCGAACCTAGTTGTGGATATCCATGATCTCAACGAAATGGTTGACATTCCCAACGATATTGATTTGGTTGATTATGACGAAGAAGATCCTGAAGAAGATCCTGAAGAGGAACCTGAGGAAGATGTTGATATTGAGCTCGAGGATGATACTGAGTTGATATTTCCTTATGAGTTGGAGGGTGGCAAAACTCCGCCACCTGGAGATGTGTCATCTAATTCTGTGTCATCTGATTTTGAGTCAGAGGACGAGGAGGTAGATGTTGTACCCAAGGCTACTACTGGGACTATTACCCAAAAGCCTTATGCTATTCGCGACTTTCCAATGGGCTTATTTGAGGTAGGAGAGTCATCTTCTGCTCGTGACTCATCTCATGTTGATGGATTAGCACCGTGTTCCTTAAGGCGTGATTTTGAGGCATCACATGCATAAGCTAGAGTCATGGAGGCTGAGTTGGGTACGTGTCAAACTGAGATTGCTCTTCTCAAATCCAAGAATAAAATCGGGGAAAAAGAAAGGGAGTTACTTAATCATGATTTGGAAAATGTCGAGAGTGCTTTGGGTAATGTTCTCAAGAGGATGTCGGTATTGGAGAGTGGGGAGAATGCCACATTGAAGAAAAGATTGGCTAAGACTGAGACTAAGGTGGTGCTGGAGCCGGTGGTGCCAGAGCCGTTGGTGCTGGAGCCGGTGGTGCTGGAGCCGGTGGTGCTGGAGTTGGTGGTGCCGGACTGGCAGCGCCCGAAATTACTGGGTATACTTACATAACATTCATGAAGTGTGACCCACAACCTTTTAAAGGAACTGAAGGTGCCATGGGATTATGTCAGTGGTTTAAGAAACTAGAATCTGTGTTTCGAATTAGTGATTGCAAGGAAAGGGATAAGGTGAAATTTGCAACCACTACTCTCCAAGGTCGTGCATTAACTTGGTAGAATGGAAGGATTGCTTCCATGTGTATTGATGCTACTAATGGTACTCCATGGACTGAGGTGAGAAAGTGGATGACCGAGGAATTTGTCCTCGAAGTGTGTTGCAAAGGCTGGAGCAAGAATTATACAACTTGAAGTTAAAAGGGACTGATATTGATGGGCATACAAACCGATTCCATGAATTGGCCTTGTTGTGTCCTAGAATGGTTTAGCCTGAGCAGGTGAAGGTGGAGCAGTATATTCGTGGGTTGTCGAAGAATATACATGGTGATGTGACATCATCGAGGCCTGCTGGTATTGATGAGGCTATCCGTATGGCTTATCAGCTCATAGGACAAATAATACAAGACAAGACTGATGAGGCTTCTGAGGGTAAAAAGAGGAAAGGTGAAGGGGATCATGGTGGTCGTGGTGACAACCGACGCGATTACAATCGTCAGTAAAACCAGAGAAAGGCTAATGCTGGAGCCATGACCAATGCTGCACCAAATGACAACGAAGTTTGTCCAAAGTGCAAGAATAAGAAGCATGCTGGGGATTGTTGGAAATGTGGTAAGTGTGGTAAGTTGGGGCACAAGACTGCTGCTTGTTGGAGCCTCGACAGAAAAGATGTGACTTGTTTTAATTGCAATGAAAAGGGTCACCGAAAGAGAGATTGCCCTAAGTTGAAAAAGAATGAACAAGGTGGAAATAACCGTGTAGCTGTTTACAAGTTGGGAGTTGTGGATGCTCAGTAAGATCCGAAAGTCGTTACTGGTACATTCTTACTCAATAATTGATATGCTACTGCTTTATTTGATTCGGGTGCCTATAAAAGTTTTATGTCTACTAATTTAATACCCTTATTAATATTGAACCAATTGAGTTAGATACTTGCTATGAAGTCGAATTGGCTGATGGAAAAGTAGTAAGTACCAATAATGTGTTAATAGGGTGTACACTTAATCTTTTTAACCATTCTTTTCTAATCGATTTAATGGTAATAGAACTAGGAAGTTTTGATGTCACTAATGGGATGGATTGGTTATCATGATATGATGCCACTATTTTGTGTGGAGAGAAAAAGGTTAGAATTCCCCTGGAGGGTAAGACGTTGGTTATCGAAGGCGATAGAAATAATTCCCGATTGTAGATCGTTTCTTGCATTAAGGCTCGAAAGTATATTGGGAAGGGTTGTGAGCTATTCTTAGCTTAATTAACTGAGCAAGAATCGAAGGAGAATCAATTAGAAGATGTTCCTATTATCCGAGATTTTCCTGAGGTATTTCCCGAAGAATTACCTGGACTTCCACCACCCAGGCAAGTTGAATTCTGTATTGATCTTATTCATGGTGTTGCACCTGTGGCGCGTGCGCCATATCATTTAGCACCATCCGAAATGAAGGAGTTGTCCAAGCAACTGCAAGAGTTGTCGAAGAAAGGTTTTATTCGACCGAGCTCGTCGTCGTGGGGAGCTCCGTATTGTTGGTGAAAAAAGAAGGATAGATAGTTCCGAGTGTGTGATTGCTGAGAATGAACAGTTGACGATCAAGAATCGATATCCATTACCGAGGATTGATGACTTATTTGATCAGCTGCAAGGTTCTAGTGTTTATTCGAAGATTGATTTACGGTCTGGTTATCATCAACTTCGTATCCGCGAGGAAGACATTCCAATTACAGCGTTTAGAACTCGTTATGGACATTATGAGTTTCAAGTAATGCCTTTTGGACTAACTAATGCACCTGCAGTATTCATGGATTTGATGAATCGCGTGTGCAAGCCGTATCTTGATAAGTTCGTGATTGTATTCATTGATGACATTCTGATTTATTCCAAAAATAAAGAAGAACATGGTGAACATTTGAAGACTATCTTGAATTTGCTAAGGAGCGAAAAGTTGTACGCTAAGTTTTTGAAATGTGATTTTTGGCTTGATTCCGTGCAATTCCTTGGCCATGTGATTGATAGTAGTGGAGTTCATGTTGATCCTGCGAAGATCGAAGCCATTAAAATTTGGCTGCACCAATACACCAACGAAAGTGGAAAATTTTTGGGTTTGGCGGGTTATTATTGAAGGTTTATTAAGGAGTTTTCTCTAATATCCAAACCATTAACTAAACTAACTCAGAAAAATAAGCCGTATGTGTGGGGTGACAACGAAGAGGAGGAATTTCAAACATTGAAGCTGAAATTGTGTAGTGCGCCAATATTATCACTACCTGAAGGAAGCGAAGACTTGTTGTATATTACGATGCGTCCCTTAAAGGATTTGGAGCTATTTTAATACAACAAGAAAAGGTGATTGCGTACGCCTCTAGACAACTTAGAAAGAATGAAGAAAATTATACGACCCAAGACTTGGAATTGGGAGTGGTAATATTTGCTCTTCGACTATGGAGACATTATTTATACGGCACTAAGTGTACGGTATACACCGATCACAAAAGCCTACAATATATTTTGGATCAGAAAGAGCTAAATATGAGGCAACGTAGATGGATTGAACTTCTGAGTGATTACAATTGTGTTATTCGTTATCACCCGGGAAAGGCGAATGTTGTCGCTGATGCGTTGAGCAGGAAGGATAAGGAACCGATTCGAGTGCGTGCTTTAGTGGTGACGGTACATAACAATTTACCCGAACAAATTCGAAATGCACAAGTTGAAGCATGCAAAGGAAAATATTGGTGCCGAAGGATTTCGTGGCGAAGAGGAGCCATTTGAAGTTAGATCCGATGGTACGAAATGTCTGAAATGACGAGTATGGTTACCATTATTTAGAGGATTGAGAGGTCTAATCATGTTGGAATCTCATAAATCAAAATATTCCATTCATCCTGGGTCGGATAAAATGTACCATGATTTGAGGAAGTTATACTGGTGGCCAAATATGAAAGCTGACATTGCGACATATGTCAGTAAGTGCTTGACATGTGCTAAAGTCAAGGCTAAACAGCAAAGCCGTCAGGATTACTCCAGCAGCCAGAAATTCCTGTTTAGAAATGGGAGAGAATTACAATGGATTTCATTACAAAGCTTCTAAGAACACCATCTGGATATGATTCAATTTAGGTCATTGTTGACTGATTGACTAAATCTGCTCACTTTATTCCGATGAATGAGAAGTACAAAATGGAGAAGCTTACTCGATTGTATTTGAAGGAGATTGTTTGTAGGCACGGGGTGCCCGTGTCGATTATTTCGGACCGAGACCCTCGTTTCGCATCAAGGTTTTGGAGATCTCTTCAAAAGTCATTAGGGACGAATTTAGATATGAGCACTGCTTACCATCCTGAAACTGATGGTCAGAGTGAAAGAATGATACAGACATTAAAAGACATGTTGCGTGCTTGCGTGATTGACTTTGGTAGTGGCTGGGATAAGCACTTACCTTTGGCTGAATTCTCATACAATAATAGTTATCACGCTAGTATTAAAGCCGCACCTTTCGAAGCTCTATATGGAAGGAAATGTAGATCGCCTGTATGTTGGAGTGAGGTTGGAGATGCCCAACTCACGGGACCAGAAATGATTCGCGAAACGACAGAGATGATTGTGCAAATCAAGAACCGACTATTGTTCAATGCCAGACAAGAACATGTGTCGATAATGTGTTAAAGAAACTCCATTCTGGTAACAAAAGAGAAAGTCTTGGAAACTCTGTTTGATAAACCATCTGTTGTTCGACAACAAATCGCTCAACGGATCCAAAACCATCAGTTTTAGGAAAAAACGACTCCTTTTTCAATTCTCCTGAAATGAGATGTTTTCAAACGAAAACAGTCGGTTAATAAAACTAAGTGTAGGATGGTTTTATTGTAAACAGTCAATCACAGAGTTTGCCTCAGAATTAGATAACCAAGCGATTAGAAACTCAATTGTGCTTAAAATCAGGAATGTTTTGAATTCCTCCACCATAACCAGACTAAAAAACCACAGTTTCTCATGCTTCTAGGAATACTATTCCTCACATGTCTAAAATCTTCAGGAGTTAATTCACGAGTACTAGTTATTAGCAGACCACTGCTTAAGTGCTATTCAAGTGAAAGAAAGGTCATGCCAAACATTAGTCAAGTGAAGTTTACAACGAAGGAAGTAGATGGACATCATACGGATTTCTAGGGTATTTTAAAGAAAACAAAGTCTGTACTGCGTGTAGACACGTTCAAACTCCAGACTTCGAATGTAAATGCTGTTTTGCAGATGTGGAAAATGTGTGTTTAAATTCTAATCATGAGCTTGTGTTTATCGAATAATTGAATGACGTGCATGCTAGAACTTAGAATGCCTCATGAAGTGTCCTATTAGTGCTAGTAAACCCAAAGACCCGAAAGGAGGGGTGAAACAAATCTGTTGCAACACCGTAAGAAAAATGGTGGCATCAGATGAACCACTAATCAGTAATCAAGAGTTACTATAAGAAGTTGTATGAGGATACAAATCAGGAATGGAAATGGTGGATAGCTAAGAGATGTCCATCAGGTTATACATGGACACAAAAGCCTCTTAGGACCAAAAAGATATGGATGCCTAAAATCAGGAAAGATGATGTATCATTAAATATTAGTCCCACTATAGAATTGTTCTCTAGGATTACTAATGTTTCTGAAGATATCAAACTTCATAGGATCCGCATTTTGTTCCAATATCATCGTCATCTAATTCTCTTGCAGATTGTACAAATCATTCCTATTCTTTGTTGACTCTAGATGCACAAAAACATGAACGGGCAATTAAAAGCTTTTGTGTAATTTTTGTGGAGAAATTTCTGGGTCTGTTCAATTTTGGAAATGATCTGTTGACTCCCTATTCTTGGGTTATGGAGATTGATTTACAAGGGAATGTCTACGATCAAACGGGTTTATTACGTCGAAGGCCTCAATCACAATCTTTTCTCGGTTGGTCAATTCTGTGATGCTGATTTGGAGGTTGCTTTCAGGAAATCTACATGTTTTGTGAGAGATCTTCAGGGAAACGATTTACTAACCGGTAGTCGTGGATCTGATCTCTACACAATATCTCTTCAAGCAACAACTTCATCAACTCCAATCTGTTTCATGGCTAAAGCTTCACCAACTCAAGCATGGTTATGGCATCGAAGGCTTTCTCATCTGAACTTCGATTACATCACCTTACTCTCAAAGAAAGAAGTTGTGACAGGCTTACCCAAGTTGAAATATGTCAAGGATCAACTTTGTTCATCTTGTGAAATGAGTAAAGCAAAAAGAAGTTCATTCAAGACAAAAGCAGTTCCTAGTTCCAAAGGAAGGCTAAATTTGCTTCACATGGACTTGTGTGGTCCAATGCGAGTTGCAAGCATAAATGGGAAGAAGTATATTCTGGTGATTGTTGATGACTACTCAAGATACACTTGGACTCTTTTTCTACGATCCAAGGATGAAACACCAGAAGTTCTTAAAGACTTTCTCACGATGATTCAGCGCAATCTTCAAGCTCAAGTTATTACTGTTCGTACGGACAGAGGCACGGAATTCTTGAACAAGACACTCCATGCCTATTTCAAAGAAGAAGGCATTGAACATCAAACTTCCACTCCTCGAACACCTGAACAGAACGGCGTTGTCGAAAGACGAAACCGTACTCTGGTTGAGGCTGCTCGAACGATGCTTTCAGCTTCTAAGCTTCCATTATCATTTTGGGCTGAAGCAGTTGCAACCGCATGCTATACTCAGAATCGATCAATCATCATATCCACTCAGGGAAAGACGGCATATCACATCATCAATTGACCCATCGTCCTCTAATTCTCTTGCAGATTGTACAACTCATCCTATTCATTGTTGACTCTGGATGCACAAAGCTATGACGTTTGAACACAGCAGTTCAAGCCTCGGTCGTCAATGTCAAATGGTGTCTGCTGAAAATAACACTTCAGGCCCCGTTCCTCAATGTTCAAATGACGTTTGAACAACGCAGTTCAAGCCTCGTTCTTCATCAAATGATGTCTGATCACAACAGTTCAGACCTCGCACCACAACGACAAGAGATGTCTGTTGAAAATGTCTCTTCAGGCCTCGTTCCTCAAGGACAAAAGGCGTCAGATTATGACAACTCTGACCCCGTGCCCCCAAGACAAAATGTTGTTCCTTCAGCAGAAAAGACAGATTCGTCACATCAAGGGTTAGAATTTCTCTTCAGTCCTTTACTTGAAGAATATTACAATCCAACACACGATCAAGCTGAGGACAACAACAATGATCAAGCACCGAATGCATCGTTTCAAGAAGATGAATTTATCAATCCTTTTTGTACACGGGTACAAGAAATTGGTGAGTCTTCCTCACGCAACATTGATAATACCGATGTGCATTCATTTCAACCACAAAGTCATGATTTCCGATGGACCAGAGATCATCCATTAGAACAAGTTCGTGGAAATCCAACCATGCCAGTTCAAACAAGACGACAGCTTGCCACAGTCCTAAATGTGTAAGTTCTCACTCACGGTGGAGTATTTTTGAACCAAAGAACATTAGGAGGCAATGGGCTGATCTGCATGGGACCGAAGCAATGCAAGGATGAAACTTCATCAGTTCGACAGACAAAAGTCCTGGGAACTATTGACAAACCCATTTGGCAAGATGATTATAAACTAAATTGGTTATGGAAGAACAGAGAAAGATGAAGATCAACTGAAATATCGCAACAAAAGCAACGACATGTTGCTAAAGGTTATGCCTCAGAAGAGGGATTGATTTTGAAGATCATTTGCTCCAGTTGGCTCGCTTGAAGTCTTTCGGATTTTGTTTGCCCACGCATCACACAAGTCTTTTCCAATCTATCAATGACGTGAAAACGGTAATTTCTTAATGGTCCACTAAGAGGAGGTTTATGTTCTCAGCCAACGGATTCGTGATCAGATCACCAGAAAAAGTCTACCTACAAGGAAAGCTTGTATGGATTAAAGCAAGCTCCAAGAGCGGTACGATGAACTATCAAACTTCCTGATTCCAAAGGCAGTTCTAAAGGTACATTGACACCAACTTTAATTCAAGAAAAATACGGAGGATAACTACTTGTGCAAATTTACGTTGATGACATAATTTTTGGATCGACAAATCCTAAATATTCAAAACGATTTGAAAAATTAATGCACAGTAGATTTGAAATGTCCTTAATGGGGGAGATGAAATTCTTTTTAGGACTTCAGATCCACCAGTCCCCAAAAGGTATTTTTATCAATCAGGCCAAGTACGCTTTAGAAATTCTGAAAAAGCATAATATGGACAACTGTCACTCCATTGGTACACCATTGGCTACAAAACCCAAACTAGATGTAGATTTGAGTGGAGAACCCGTAGACCAATCTGATTATCGTAGTAAAATCGGGTCACTCATGTACTTGACATCTAGTAGACCAGACTTAGTGCAAGCAGTATGCTATTGTGCACGTTATCAAGCACGACCAACTCAAAAGCACCTCAAAGAGGTTAAAAGAATCTTTAAATACCTAAAGGGTACCATTAACATGGGTCTCTGGTATCCAAAGGATTCTGGCTTTGAACTAACAGCATTTTCAGAAACTGCTGATCATGCGGATGCCTTGATACTCGGATAAGCACTTCTGGAAGGATCATTTCCTGGTGATAACTGTAAGCTGGATGTCAAAAAACAAAACTGCACTGCACTGTCATCAGCAAGGCAGAGTATGTGCGTTATCTGCAAGATTGTGCCTCAAGTAATTGGATAGGACACAACTTCAGATAATAGGCTGTCAACAAACAAAATACCGTGTATTGGCGACTCTCATCAGCCATAGCAATCTCATGCAACCTCGTACCAACACTCACGGACAAAGCACATCCATACTCTCGATATCACTTTTCAATAAATGAACAGGTTGAAATGGTATAATTGAATTATATTTTGTCAAACTGAAATACCAATTAGCTGACATGTTTACAAAGCCCTTCCTAAGGATCGGTTTAAGTATCTTGTCAGAAGGATTGGTATGAGATTTATTATACGACCAGATGAGAACTGGAGGTTCTGACAAATTAGACCTTGCTGCTATCATCATCAAACATCACCATGTACATATTTTTGAAAAAAAGCAAAATACAAAAATATAAAACTTCAAAAAGAAAATACAAAATCATAAAATCAGAAAATTTCCAAAAAGATTCTTCTCGACATGTCTCTTGGAATCGATAACATTTACGTGCTTAGAAATGTCGATTAACATTGACACGGGTGTGTAAATGAAGTTCGAGCGAGAGTTGCAAATAGTTTCAAAACATGTCATTTCTAATTTTCAAGATGGCTTATGTGCAAATATCACCAGTACATAGCCCGGATCTTTCAAATAAAGGAAGGTTTATAACTTATCCTCACAACGAGAAAATTAACGTTTCTCGGTCTTGAGCTGTTCTTACAAGACATTCAATGTTTTTAGCTCAAGAAAAAGGATAGTGTACGTTTCAGTGCGCTTACCCTTACCGTTAGAAGAGAAGTCCTCTAACATCTGGTTTTTCAAAAAGTTGAACATAATTTTTCAAGAATTTCTCGATGACAATTCATAATCTTTCAAAATTGTGTGTTCAACACTCCATCCCTCACAGTGTTTTCAAAAGACAATAATTTCTCAATTGGTCCTATTTTTGAGGGGGAGTTTTTCGAAAAACAAAGTTTTAATGTTCTTGGATACATCAACAACGACCATTCTTATGTATTCAAAACATTATCAAAATGTTCCAAACCATTCATGCTGATAATATTTTCTCCCACAGAATTTTCAAGACATATTTTAATCACAAGGTATTTAAAAACTAAGTGTTAATTACTATACAAAAGGGGAGAAAATGTATTAAAATATAGATCTATTCGACTCAATGTTGCGAAGAAAAGGTTTTATGGTTCATCTTATAGGGGGCCCAACAACAATCTTTATTTTCACGACAATCAGAAGCATAAGGTGGTTAGGTTAGGAATCAATCCTAAGATCCAACTCAGACCGGATGATCTACCCAAGGATTAATCCCAATAGATTAGAAAATAGCAGTCCTTAGGTATGATTGGAGATGAATGTATATGGGAATAATGCCGACTAAGATTGAGCTAACACTGGAACAATCACAACAAGTGATTAGAATGACGATCTTAGGTAAGCATATGAAGGCGTTGAAGAAATGAAAAGAAGTATGGATAAAGGTCTAAATGAAAGAAGCCCTCCACACACTTAAGGCAGGAAACCGGTCCATACATCTGCTGTCAGAATCACAAGGTTGATTGCTGACATGAAAATGACATCAGGACCCAGTGGAAGCAATGCACGAACCCTTCCCAGCTTCGTTTCTCTTACCAAAAACATGTCCTCATTTGTCACGGAGATACACACGTTATCTATTGACATCTCATTCCGAGATTGTTATATTGAATATGGCAGTCAGCTCAAAAAAATAATTAAAAAAAAATATATAAAAGAAAAAAAAAACAGCCTCGAAGTACGAATACCAAAATGCACTAATCGAGTCTAGAGCCAAGAGATCAATCAAAATCTCGTTAGGACACATTCCATTTCAAACACTTGTTGAACATCATCAGGTTCACAAGCTGTTATCAAAAGTCCTACGCAATATCATTGTGATATTTGCCAGAACATTCAAAGTGATACTCTTTAGTATTCACAATGACGAATGGAAATCCTTCCAGTGTCATCATCAAACAGCACTGCGGTAGGTGACTTGCGAGATTCTATATGAATCAAACTTGTGACAACTGGATATCGATTTGGTCCAGTAAATGAATTGACGGTTGATGAATTTTGATAAAAACATGACACTCTCGATGTGTTACAAAAACTCTTTTTAACAGTGAACACGTCGATTGATTTTCAAATCAATTTTCTCGTTTATCACTAACGTAAACCTGCAGGTCAAACGGTGGTAACGGCAACCTCAATCCCATTCAAATGCTCAATCTACGAAGACAATCTATCTAGAAAGCTCAAGATTTAAAGACAAAGACTTCCGCTAACTCTGATTTAAAGCTTTCAAGATAATGCAAAAGTATGAGCATGTTGGTCAAAGACATAAGATCGCAAGATGGCAAAGACGATAAAGACAATGACAAAGGCTCAAAGTCAAGATCGCAAAGCATGAAGGAACAAGCCTACAACATATAACGAAGACAAAGACCAAGAACACTCGAGCTTAAACGACAAAAGCAATCTCACTGATCTCATGAAGGAGTGTCATCAATGAACTCACTTCGGGGGAGATTGTTAGCCTTAATTTTATTGAGTCAATAAAGGAAGCTCGTTCCCGTGTTCAAGACCTCACTTCGGGGGAGATTGTTAGCCTCAATTTATTGAGTCGAACAAGGAAGTTCGGTCACTCTACGATGGAGCTTCGGTCTTTAATTAGTTAATGTTGTAATAGGATAATATCGGGAATCGGGCTCGATAGTTAATCTAATATTGTATATGTTTCGGGTTTAATCCCAAGCAAAACCCGAGCCCGGGTCCTAGTTAAATATCCCGCGCGTCATTTAACGCGACGGGGTATATAAACTCTTTTCTATTTAGAAAAGAGTTAGTTGTTCATTTTCTAAATAATATCATTTTCCATATTCTCTCATCTCTCTCTCTCTCTTCTTTCTCTCTCTACAAAACAACTCATCTCTCTTTCTCCTTTCTAGATCTAATTCATGTATGTTATATGTTATGAAGTGTTTACGGGATCCTATAGTGTTATTCATCGTCTTTCTACCGCTTACCACCCTCAGACTAGTGGTCAAGTCGAGGTGAGGAATCGTGGTCTTAAAAAAATCTTAGAAAGGACGGTACGAGAAAACCGCGCCTCATGGTCAGACAATTTAGACGATGCATTATGGGCATTCCGAACCGCTTACAAGACTCTAATCGGATGTACGCCCTACAAGCTAGTTTATGGAAAATCATGTCATTTACCAGTTGAACTAGAACACAAGGCATATTGGGCTCTTAAGCATGCCAACTTCGATCTCAAGACCGCGGGTGATCATCGAAAGCTTCAACTCAATGAACTTAGCGAACTTCGAGATCAAGCTTATGAGAATTCGCTAATCTACAAGGAGAAGACAAAGAAACTTCACGATTCCAAGATCAAGAATCGAATCTTCAATGTTGGTGATCAAGTTTTACTTTTCAACTCCCGATTAAAGATTTTCTCCAGAAATCTCAAGTTCCGATGGTCCGGTCCTTTTACTATTACCGAAGTTTTTCCTTATGGTACAGCCAAATTGTCTCATCCTGATGGTTCAAATTTCAAAGTCAACTGCCACCGTCTTAAGCATTACTATGGAGGGGATACACCACCATTGGTTATCCCGAATCTCCAAACTTTCCCTAAAGACAACTAAATTCAGGGATCGAGTCAAACTTGTGACTCGGTGACCAAAAACAAGCTGCTTCGTAGGAGTTCACCCTACTCTTATCTATTTTCTTTCTATTTTCTTAAATAATGTGTTGTGATGTGTTGTGGCTATTCTCTTCCGGTTTCTCGTTGTTTGTTGTTTGTTGTAATGCTTATCCATTTTCTTTATTAGAGATTTTAAATAGCAAAGAATAAGAGATGATAGTGTTAATTACGAAATTAGAATGCTAAACAAAGTTTATTTGGAAAACTTAAAGGCTTATAAGAATAACTTGTGGTTTTTCTTCCCCGGAGTTCTTAAAATGATTAATTATACGTGTTTGATATGTGCTTAATTACACATATCTTTTACCTTTAAAAACGAGCTACAATAACCAAAAACGGACTCAAAATGCCAAA
>BQNB010076742.1:0-31063 GCA_026074375.1 Tanacetum coccineum
AGTTGATCTAACTAATGACGAAAACTACATATTTTGTAGATGTATATATATGATACGCGAAAACATATCATTTTTTATTTTTAATTTGTTGTCGTTTTCATTTGCTTAGTTAGCAATCACTTAATGTTGATACAAAAGTTAGGCCGGGTCTTGTTAGGTTCGAATAGGCTGTTATCTGGGTATGAAGTGCCTTGTTCTTGTACCAAGTGAACTTGTTTGAAGGACCCTGCACAAGGAATAAAACACCGTTAACCTTATCGTGAAAGCGGATCCCACGATTAGACTCCGGCGTAAGAGTAAGTATATGGGTTTGAGATAATAATCGAGTGTAATTAGGGTTTGTAAGATACCTGTATTGATGACAATTGCGTTCCTTTTATAGGCTGAATAATCCTTAGGGTTTTCATAACTTTCGGCCCAAGATACGGCCGATATCGTAGGGATTCGGAATTATCCTAACTGACTTAAATAAGTAAAGCATATCTCTTATTTAATTAGGTTATCCTTTCTGAAAGATAACTTGTGAAGATACTGCGGCCACGGATCACGTGCCAGTATCCGCGACCCGTAGGTCTATGATGCCGTGACCGCGATACTGGGCCGGAGGCCCAGTATCAGCTACCAAGTCCATAACAGTATATGTGGGCCGGGCCGGTCCACACTATACGTCATCATGTCCCCCCAGTCTAGGAGATGTGGCCGTGGCCGGGGTCGCGGTCACAGTTCCTAGACTACAAATACCTCAAGCCGCCTTGTAAACACATAACCTCCGAAACCATATGTTGTGCCCTCTAGCATAATAATAGGACTCATTTATCAAAAAACGGCGTAGACGGCTGAATGATGGGACGTGTGGGCCCATAACCGTTTCACCTACCCCTGGATCTTAGCCTTTCAAAAGATTAAGTGAAGAACACGTGTCAATCATCCAATTAGGCACAACTGCCGAGGACATAGTATAAATAGGGGGAACGATCACTGTGCTTGTTTTCATAGTTTTCAAATCAAACTCCTATTTTCGCACATACAGCCGCACACGCTATTAATTTCCACGGATTCTCACCACCACAGGTTAGTACGTTGCGCCACTTTGTAAAACTAATAAAAAATGGGTAGGGATACAATACAACTAGAAGACGTCGTATCAACCATATCCGGAGAGTATCTTCTGGAGTTCACCTCGGAGTACGGTATTCCAGAGGGCTTGCACCCCGAGTTGCCTGGCCCAAAGGATACCATTGTGGATTTTCCGGAGGGCAAAGTCGGTGTGTACACGAAATTCTTCGAATTCGCAAACTATCGCATCCCCATTTCACAATTCCTTTTTGACATCCTTAGATATTACCAAATTCACCTTTCACAACTCTCCGTAATAGGCACGGCCAAAGTGAGTCACTTTGAAATCACCTGCCATGTCCTGAATATAATCCCCGCGCTAAACTTATTCCGTGTGTTTTACATACCTTCTTACCACTCGGGGTGGATGTCGTTTAGCAAGCGACCGGGAAAAAACACCCCGCGGTGTTACACCAAACCCCTTGACTCGTTAAAGAACTAGAATAATCGCTTCTTCTGGGTGGACGAGAAAGTATTGCCAACTATCGTAGCGTGGCGCACAGGTGCCCCAAAAGATGAGATGCCCTCAGCAGACTCTTACTCTGCGTTGGACGTAGCAACATTAAATACACGCCGCACCCCTTTTCAAAAACAACTTGAACTCTTATTATGCCTAGTCAGGTTAAGTCGGAGATACTTTCTGGGAGACGACGTGTATCCCACATTTCTCAATGACGATGACCGGGGTGGGTGTTTATAAATTTGTTTACTTTTCTCGTATGTATGAATATATGCTAACAATCCTTCTTTGAATGCATAGATGGACTTGTTCAATTTGATCAGTGCCCCGAACCCTGCCAAGGTAAAGACCAAGACGTGCTCGCGAGCCGCTCATGAGGTACCACTACTGACTACCACCGCAAGTCGGGTGATAGAAATAGAGGACCCGGTTGCGACGTCAACCTCTTCAAAGACTCCCTCTGTAATGGAGGAGTCACCGCTAGACTTTTCAAGTGAAGATCTGCCCCCTATGATTACTAACAAGGGCGAGACTAAGGACCAGGCTCCGGCCGTGGTGTCCCAATAGGTTCCTTCTGCAGAGAATACAGTGACCGTGAAAGTCGCCCCATAATTGAATCTGGAAAAAGAGGCAACCGCTAAGGAACCTCCGGTCAACAAAAGGCGCCGCAAGAGAGATCAAAGTGTGATGGAGGGAAATGCACCTCCCAAGGTATTAAGGAAAGATCATGCTTCCGTTCACCCCGCGCAGGATACTCGTGGAGGGAAGTCTCTAGCTGCCATCGGGTTAGGTCTGGAACCTCCCTCCTATACGTCCGTGCGAAAAAGTAAAAGCAATCCGGACCCGCTATCGTACGTGGAGCCGCAACCAATCCCTGAGCAAGATGTTGCCTAGTAAGTGATCCTATTTATGCTTTCCCTATTAGTTTTTGTCTTTTCAAAAGTGTAGCTATGCTAACCAGTCGTATTTACCTTGTTTCATGAATGTAGATCTTCCAAGATAGCGGCAGTTGTAACAGATCCGGAATCTGAGAATACCTCCTTCACATCTATGGCCGAGTCACCAAAAAGTATATACCAGCCAGGGTGGGGCGTAACCAACGGCTGCCGCCTGGACACTCCAAGAGCGTGTCAGGACTTGGTGGATCACATAGCATCGCCAGGGTACTTTTCAGAGCTGCGCCACTTACCTAATGATGATTTCCTGAGCCAATACAACATAAACTTGGCGCGGCAAGTGGCAATGGGTTCTCAACTAAGGTTAAGGTTTGAACAGGAGGCCAAACTGCTGAAGAATTCTGTAGCTCAAGTAGCCCGACGGGATTAGAGGATCCATGCTAGGGAAAACAAGATAAAGAATTTAGAGGCGCTGTTGGAAGCTGAGGCTGATATGAAGAAAGCCGCGGAGGCCAAGAATGCAAAACTTGTAGAGGAGTTGGAAGGCCTTCGCGCCTAGTTCTCGGACCTCCAAGTTAGCAATGACCAGCTGTCTCAACAAGTGTCCACTCTCCAGGCTCAAATTACTAGCGAGGAAAAGATAAAAGCCGCCTTTGAAGAGTTTAAGAAATACGAGAATGAACGGGTTAACTCTCGGTGTGCGAAAATAGATGCTCGACTGGACAAACTGAGTGTGGATTTTGATGAAGAGTTGTATCCGCACATGTTGACAGCAATCGTGGGTCGCCGTTGGGTCATTGGGCACGATCTGTGCCTTGCCGTTATGAAGTGTGCCGAATCGTCAGAGATAAGGCTAGCATTTGCTGATGTGGTGTCGGCAGGACTTGCCAAAGGTATGAGTGAGGGCCTAAAATACGGTGTAGAGCACGGAAAGGCCGGTCGAGACTTGGCGGATATTGAGGCGTATGACCCAGAGGCCAACAGCAAGTTAATCAAAGCCCTCCAGGACTTGAAGGATCTAAAGTATCCGATGGTGGATCAACTGGAGAAGTTGAGGGATGCCCCGATGGAGCTAATCATGGCATCACTACATTTAGAGAGTAATACCAGAGAAGATGCTCCTCAATGGATCCGTGACCTCCGTCTTAGTACCTCCCAACTAAAAATTCCTGTATATCCGGAGGTACGCAATCCTAGAGATCCTTAGGCCATCAAATAGGAGATATTGCTGGAAGATGCCATTGTGGCGAACGTGAGTTGCGCCGAGAAGAAAAAGAAGTGTCGGGTGGTTTGCCGTACCCATGGGGTCGGTTCCGCCCATCATGCCAGATTTGACGGCATCCTAGTATCAGCACCGACCATTGCCCCTCAAGGTCTTGCTATCCTGCTGGCAGATGCTTCTACTCTGACTGAGATATCGAACGGTGGGGCTTCTCCGAGGCTGCTCAGATCCATGTCCTTACCAGCTATGTATAATCTGGATTGGCCATAGTACCGTCTGTGGTACTTTAAACAATACTTTTGTCTGTAATATATCCGCGGATGTCCGTGGTTTAACAGTGTAATTGATCATCTCATGATATATTTTGTTTATAATCGCACTTATAGTGTCTTGCATGCTCCGTGGGAGTCTTTCTTATATACCTAACGTCTTAGGTACACGTAAAATAAGGATGCAGAATCCGTGGCCGTTAAGGTTGCAACCCTCTTACACGGCAAGCAATTATTAGGGTGCTTAGCCTTTAGATACCAAAGATATCCATCATATTGGGTATGTACTCTATGGAGTAACAAGTAAATTATACTTAAGAAAGGAAAGATTCACTTAAAAAAATTTCATATAAGGAAGTCACATGGGTTAGCTAGACCAGCAGAGTTTTATTCATAACTTAAAAACAAAGAGCAGAATAAGAATACATGGATTACTTTATTAAAGGGCCTAAGTAAGACGCAAACTTATCCATGCCGTAACTTAAAGATAACATTTCTTGAGATTGGCTATATTCCACGTCCGCGGAAGGACCGTGCCGTCCCTGGACCTTAGTCTGTATGCTCCGTCTCCGAGTGCTTTCGTGACCTCGTAAGGTCCTTCCCACTTTGGGCCCAGCTTTCCTCCATCTACAGCATGAATAGCGTCATTTCTACGATAAACAAAATCTCCAGGTCTAAAAGTAACACCGTGGACCCTAGCATTGTAATACTTTGTCATTTTTAACTTGGCCTTGGCTTTGCAAATTGTTGCGCGTTCACGGCGTTCTTCTAGTAAATCCAGATTTAGCCGTAATTCTTCGTCATTGTGTGCGGCGTCCACAATCGCGGTGCGGTACGTTGGCATTCTGATTTTCGCGGGTATTACTGCTTCTATTTAATAAGTCAAGGAGAAAGGGGTATCACCATGACTCGACTTAATCATCGTACGATGGGGCCACATGACGTGGGGAAGCTCTTCTATCCAATTCTTGTTTCCCTCACCCAGACGGGACTTGATTCCTTCACCCCAAGCTCCTATTTGCTCTCTCCATAAGTCCATTAGACTGTGGATGTTTTACTGAGGCGAAGCGCTGTATGATGTTCAATTTGTCACACTAATCTTTGAATGGGTTGTCGTTGAACTGTTTACCATTATCCGAGACTATTTCTCTCGGAAGGCCGAACCGGCACACTATATTATCCCACACAAATTTCTTCACCTGACTGCCAGTTATTATTGCCATAGCTTTTGCTTCTATCCACTTCGTGAAATAATCCATTGCGACTATCAAAAATTTGACCTTTCCTGCTCCCTCCGGGAAAGGACCGGCTATGTCAATTCCCCACTTGTAGAATGACCATGGAGCCGTAATGGGGGTTAGCGGCTGTTGGGGGTTCCTTGGCACGGGACGATGTATTTGACAGTCATTACATGCGCGTATCATATCTCGTGCATCCCGATGCATAGTTGGCCAATAATATCCTAATCGCATGGCTTTGGCCACTACGGAACGTGGTCCTGCATGCATACTGCACCACCCCTCATGAATTTCTCGGATCACATAATCCGCTTGGAGTGGTCCAACACACCTTAGCCACGGCCTTAGGAATGACCGCCTGTAAAGGACCCCTTCTAATAATTCGTACTGTCTAGCTTTAATACGGAGTTTGCTTGCCTCCTTTCTATCATTGGGAAGTGTCCCATTTTTCAAATATTCCATTATCGGGGTCATCCATGTGGGTCTGTCTTCCTCTACTACTGTCGCTACTTCCTCTTCTTGTATGGATTTTTCTTTAAGTATTTCGACCAAGACCTGTTTTGATAAGTGTGCAAAGCTGGTTGACGCGATTTTGCTCAGGGCATCCGCTTTCTTGTTTTTGCTTCTTGGGACTTAGCTTATGGAAAAGTTAGCGAAGCCACTGATCAGGCTTTTGGCCTTCTCAAGATACTTGACCATATTTTCCTCCTTGGCAACATATGTCCCTAGGACTTGGTTTGCTACCAACTTAGAGTCTACACTTACGTGCACATTATGTACTCCCATCTACGCTTCGATCCGTAGGCCAGCTATTAGTGCCTCATACTCTGCCTCGTTGTTAGAAGTTGTAAACTGAAATCTCAGCGCGTAGGTAAACTCTGTTCCCTCTGGGCTTGTTAGTATTAAGCCAACACCAGATCCATCTACACATGATGATTCATCCGTGAAGAGTGTCCATGGCTCTTGCGGAGTTTCAACCACTAATGCGTCTGGCGAACTTTCATCCGGCTTCTCTACGAGGAAATCCGCTAGGATCTGTCCTTTCACAGACGTCCTTGGCCGGTATGTGATATTGTGTTCTCCCAGCATGACGCTCTATTTTGTAATCGTCCTGCCACATCGGGACGTGACATTATTTGTTTGATGGGTTGGTCGGTAATAACCATAATAGGATACGCTTGGAAGTATCTTCGCAACCTTTTGGTAGCAAAAACTAGTGACAGAACTAGCTTTTCCATTGGAGTGTAGTTTAGTTCGGGGCCCTGTAATGCACGGCTTACGAAGTAGACCGACGTCTGAACCATGCCCCTTTCAGTCATCAAGACCGCACTAATAGCTCCGTGGGAGGCGGACAGGTATACAATCAGTTCCTCCTTCGGTTTGGGTGCTACCAGCAGGGGTAGTTCTAACAAGTGTTGCTTTAGTTGCTTGAAGGCTTGTTCCGCGTCTGGTGTCCAATGAAAGTCACTCTTGTTAATGCACTTCATTAAAGTTTTGAATAGCGACAAGGACTTTTCTGCTGACTTGGAGAGGAATCTGTTCAAACTAGCCAACTTCCCATTGAAGCTCTGGACCTCTTTGATTGTTCGTGGGGACGGGAGTTGTAGTACAGCTTCTGTTTTGTCAGGGCAAGGTTTTATCCCTTCCGGGCTAATTATGTACCCTAAGAACATTCCTTCCACCGCCCTGAACGTACATTTTTTGGGGTTGAGCTTCATGTTGATTTTGCGTAACGTATAGAACATTTCATCGATATCTCTTAGCATTTCTGCTTCTGTGTGACTCTTAATAACCAAGTTATCAACGTACACTTCTATGTTCCGGCCAACTTGGCTATCAAAAGCTTTATCCACCAGCCACTGGTACGTGGGGCCATCGTTCTTGAGGCCGAAGGGCATTTTGGTATAACAATGTACCCCATGGCTGGTGTAGAAAGTTGTTTTCTCTTCATCTGACTCTGCCATCTGTATTTGGTGATAGCCTTTGTACGCGTCCAAGAAATACTTAAAGGGATAGCCGCGGAGAGATTCAACTTTCCAGTCGATTTCTGGAAGGGGGTAACAATCCTGCGGACAGGCCTTGTTTAAGTCCGTGAAATCCAAGCACATCCGCCAGCTACCGTCGTGCTTTTTCACCATGACTGGATTGGACAGCCATTCATGGTAATAGACTTCTCTCATGATCCCTACCTCTACTAATTTTTGTACCTCTGCTTGGATGGCTTTCGCACGCTCCGGGGCTTGGCCTCTTTTCTTCTGTCGAACGGGTGAATATCCTTCCCGGATATTGAGTCGATGTTCCGCTATTGATCACGGTACTCCTGTCATGTTTAACGGCTGCCATGTAAATATATCCAAGTTTTTCTTCAGGAGTGAGCATAGTTCCGTCCGCCCTTTGGCGGATAGCGTCCCTCCGATTGCTACTTCCTAATCAGGGAAATTCGGATGTAGGGCTACTTTAAAATTTTCATGACGGACCCCAGTCTCTTTGGGTATCTCCTTAGACGATGTTATCACCGTGGCGCACTCAGCGGGTATCAAGATAGTGCTACGAATAGTCACAATTCCTCCGTCGACTGGGAACTTAAGCATTTCGTGGGCTGTAGATGGTACCGCTTGGATTTCTCTTATTCTAAGTCTTCCAATGATACCGTTGTACGGTGATAATGACCTTACGATCATGAAATTCATCCATGCTTTTGTAGATTGATCTGTATCTCCTATTGTTACTAAGAGCCAAAGTTGTCCCAGCGGCCATATGGTTTCTCCACTAAAACCGGTTAACGATGTCGTTGCCAGGACCATTTGGTTCTTGATTTCCGATCGGAGCCGGTTGAAGCAGTGTTCGTAGAGCACTTCTATTGAGGAAACTCCGTCCACATACATACGGTGAATCATGTGTCTGCCAATTTCCGCTTCTATAATAAGCGGTCCTTCTGTCTAACTACTGGTTGTCAGTGAAGGGAATGTAATTTCGATGACACGTTCAAAGCTTTGGGTCACTTTCTTCCTTGTCATTCTATGCCATGGTTGTATCATATAGATTGCCATGGACTTATCTTTGGCCGATACTTCCTTCTTCTCGACCTTTGGTTGATCTCTTCCCTGCATAATTTCTTTAATTAAATGCGAGAGCTTGCCTGCTCGCACCAATTCTTCGATCTGCTTTTTAACTGCATACACTCGTTCGTACTGTGTCCTTTATCATTTTAGAAGTCGCAAAACTTGTTGTTGCTTCTCTTTTCCACCGGGGTTACCATGGGTGGTGGCGGCTTAAACCTTCCTGCTTTGGCCGCGAGGATTTCTTTGGGTGTTCTTGTAAGGGGGGTGAACCTGCTAGACCCCCGTCCTTTTCTTGGCTGACCCCGGAAGTCACACCTCCGCTCTGAAGCGTGTCGCTTTGACTGGTCATGTGCTCTTCATAATGCGTGACCTTTCTTTTTGCCAGCAGCGGCGGCTTCTCCTCGTATGAAGGCAGTGGTGGCGGTCATCATTTCTTCCATGGTCTTTGAGATATGTTTATTAAGGTGTTTTGTCAATTCAGTGTTGTTAACCCCGTGCATGAATCCGGAGATCCGCATGCACTCAGGGGCTCCCTTCATGCGTCCAGTTTCCACCTTGAATCGTTCCATGAAGTCCTCGATGGTCTCTCCGTCCCTTTGCTTGATATTGTGGATTTCTACAGGATCTTTGATGTACTTCTTTTGCTGCATGAAGTATGCTAAAAAGGCTGCTTTGAGATTCTTGTATCCATCTATGCTCTTCGGAGGGAGCTCATCGAACCATACTCTTGGGGCCCCTATTAGGGTAGAATTGAACATATGACACCATGTGGGCATTGCCCAGCGTTCCACCTGTGCTGCCGCTTGGAAAAAGTTTACGTGATCCTCTGGGTCACCTGTTCCGTCATAGGTCTTTACGTTGTTAGGCATTCATGTTTTTCGTGAACTTTTGAAGTTGCGGATTCAGGGTGTGAACGGATCCACCTCTTTACATATCCAGGGCACTGCCAAGTCATCCTCATCCGTAGGCTTGTGCCTTTTTGACTTTGACTTCCAGTGTCCTCCATCGCTGGTGCCGCTCTCCGATACGCGGGATAACGGGGATTCACTTTCCCTCCCTCTTTTCACATAACGGGAGAGGTCTCTGTCGCAGGAGCGATATCCATATTTGGTCCCCTTCCCGTAGGAGGGACGGGTATTATCATATGATCCTTCGATGTCGCGGGAGCGGTCTCTGCTCCGAGGACGGTCTCTGTTAGAAGAGTCCCGCCTGTGAGGGCGGCTTCTGCTGTGAGAACGATCCATTGGGTTTGCCCTGTCTGGTCCGGATTTAGTTGTGCTTGGCGAGTAAGTATCACTAAGTCAGTCGAATGCGCTCTGCCTTCGATGGCCTAGTCGGTCAAGCACATGCCGATCGTTGTATCTCAAGCGGTCCCACACTTTCAGTCTCTCTGACGGGTTACGGTACCTTGCGGACAAGGTCCTCTGGCACTTGAGTTTTGAGAGCCTTCTCTTATTCTTCTTTTCTTGGGACTTTCTTCGAAGTCCAGCCTAACATGGACTTCTTTTCGCTTGTCACGGCGAATCTTGTCCATAATGACCGGCAGGATGTCCTCGTAGTGTTCTTCACAGAAATCCTGGATGTTCACCCTGGGTGTGGCATCCGCATCTTTCGGCGTCTTTTCTTTGGTGGCAGGTTTCGTGACAATAGTCACAATGGGGGTTGTGTTAGCCATTGCGCTCATTTTTCTGAGAGTAATTCCTAGTGTTGGATCCCACGGATGGCGCCAACTTGTTGATACAAAAGTTAGGCCGGGTCATGTTAGGTCCGAATAGGTTGTTATCCGAGTATGAAGTGTCTTGTTCTTGTACCAAGTGAACTTGTTTGAAGGACCCTGCACAAGGAATAAAACACCGTTAACCTTATCGTGGGAGCGGATCTCACGATTAGACTCCGGCGTGAGAGTAAGTATATGGGTTTGAGAGAATAATCGAGTGTAATTAGGGTTTGTAAGATACATGTATGATGACAATTGCGTTCCTTTTATAGGCTGAATAATCCTTAGGGTTTTCATAACTTTCGGCCCAAGATACGGCCGATATCGTAGAAATTCAGAATTATCTTAACTGACTTAAATAAGTAAAGCATATCTCTTATTTAATTAGGTTATCCTTTCTGAAAGATAACTTGTAAAGATACCGCGGCCACAGATCACGTGTCAGTATCCGCGACCCGTAGGTCTATGATGTCGTGACCGCGATACTGGGCCGCTACCAAGTTCATAACAGTATATGTGGGCCGGGCCGGTCCACACTATATGTCATCACTTAACATAATAGATAAATCGCGGCATTAGTTTAATAAAGTTTTTTTTAATGGTGAAAATATGTTACCTCCAAAAAAATGTATACAAACTATAAGCAATTTTCAATGGTTCTAAGACATTTCCCTAGCTACCCAAAGAAAATGCATATCAATGAAACAGTATACATGATCATGCTCTCTATACTTTGTGAAACTATACATCACCAATTCAACAAAAAAGGACTACATTTCCTTCCTCATGTTAATTACTCTACTATATAGTCTATATGCAGAATCTTCCTCACACACAGAACTACAGAGCAAATACCACAGAAAGCCTTATCCCTCCGTTTCTATCCCATCCTCATGTTAATATTATTTTTTTAACGGCAAATTTTATTAGAGAACTAGCAAGAAGCTAGAGAATATTACAAATTAATACAATTGGGATTTTTTAACCAACTAACCCAATTGATTTTAAACTTACAACGATTAGAACACCACATGTAAGACATATGCACAACATCGTCGAATAAAATATTTGTTAGACATATGCACAACATCCTCATGTTAATACTGGTATCATATAATTGTTAGACAATGTAAGTAGGATGTTTTGTAGTATTCATCAAATATTTATAAGGACAATAACCTGGAAACTCTAATGGACGCAAACCCACAGGCCGGGTTTGGGCCATATTTATCATCTAATACTCCTCCGCAGTCCGAATGGCGAAATCGCGAAAACTCGGACTGGAGTAGTAAACTAGACAAGAAAAAGAAAAAAACATTCACATAATAAAAACATAACTTTAGTCGACTCGTAACAAAACCGTACCAACGGGCAACGGTCGACTTTAGTCGACTGGTACCAACGGTCGGCTAAGTCGACTGGTAACACAACCGTATCAACGGTCGACTTTAGAGACTGGTACAACAGTCAACTTTAGTCGACTGGTAACAAAACCGTACAAACCATCGACTAACAAACAAACAATAAAACAACTATAACTTTTTTTTTGAGCATAAGATAAACGCACTAACACAAAAGAAAGATGACAACAGTTTTGACATGCCCCACATAATATCGAAACAAGGAATTTCAAATATTTACTACTAAATATTTCCATCCGCTTCTTCTCATCTTCTTGTGTAACAGCACCATCTCCATCAGTAGTCGACATTTTTTTTATTCGATTATTTCTAGGGTTAGGTGATATGTCGGTTTGGAAAAAGAATTTAGGAGATTTAAGGTTTGACGGGGTGGTTTAGTGGAGGCGGCTCAACGTAGCCACCTAGGTAGGATCAGACCCGCTCCGATACCATGTTGGACAATGAAAACCCCGTAAGATGTTTTGTATTATTCATTAAATATTTATAAAAAAATAACCTAGAAAACCTAATAGACTCAAACCCACAAGCCGGGTTAGGCCATATTTATCATCTAATAATAATGACTATAATTTCTTTCTCTATCCAAGTCACACATAATAGCAAACCAGAAAGGCATCATCACCATATAAGTAGTACCACTCCTCCATCACAACAACAAACTTATGTTTCTTAGTTTAATAAAGTTATAATGCTCGCTATTTGCAATTTGCAAATATCAATATGAAAGTGACATATTAAACTTGTTTTAAGTTAAAGAAAAAATAATATTCACTTTTGTTAATTAAGAAGCCGTGTCTTCATTTATGCATAATTTATCATAATACACAAGCGCACACTGCACGTGGTATTTATTTTATATTGCTACCATAAATTTGTCTTTACCTTTAATCCTAACGTGCATAACTAAAAAAACTTATTATAGTAATACACATAATAAAAGTAAAACGCCGTCGTTTTTGAAGCGTTGGAACAGTAATATGAACAGTACCCGGCCCACTGGGCTCGGGTACTGTTCATCGGCAAAAAAAAAAAAAAAAACTTTATAATCCCGCTCTCTTTCTTTGGCCAAAAATAAGAAAAAAAATTTACGGGACGTACTCTCATTTTTAACTATTCACGGCTTTTTTTAGCGGCCTGGCCAAAAAAAAAACGCGCGATTGTCATTTTAATATAAGAACATACAAAAATATTAAACATGAGACCGAAAAAAAAAAAAAAAAAAAAAAAAAAAACTTTATAATACCGCTCTCTTTCCTTTTGGCCAAAAATATGAAAAAAAAATTTACGGACGTACTATCATTTTTAACTATTTACGGATTTCTATCGGTCCTGGGCCTTAAAAAAAAACGCGCGTTTGTCATTTAATATAAGAACAAAACAAATATATTATTAAACATGAGACAAAAAATAAAACCCGCACCCCGCACAAAATAATATCGAAAAAAAATTGTCAACACTAATAAGAAATTTTTTACATAAAAGTATACTTGATTTACTCAGAGAAAAAAATACCCGCAACATTAGGCCACAACATATTTGCCCATATAAAAATAACAAAACTAAAACTGGGGCTCGGTTACCTTAGTTCATCGGCCAAAAAAAATAACAGTATAATCCCTCTCCCATTCTTGGCAAAAAAATAAGAAAGAAAAAAATTACGGGATTCGTACTTTCATTTTTAACTACGCACTAGGCTCGGTTACTGTTCATCGGCCCAAAAAAAAAAACTTTATAATCCCGCTCCCCTTCTATGACCAAAATAAGAAAAAAAAATTTACGTAGGACGTACTCTCATTTTTAACAATTTACGGGCTCGGGGTACTATTCATCGGCCCAAAAAAAAAAAAAAACACTTTATTATCCCGCTTCCTTCTTTGGCCATAAATAAGAAAAAAACCCTTTACGGGACGTACTCTCTTTTTTACTATTTACGGTCTTTAATTTGCTCAACACAAAATAAGAATTTTTTTACAAAAGTACTGATTTACTCAGATAAAAAAATACCCGCAACATTAGGCCCAACATATTTGCCCATATAAAAAAAACAAACTAAAACTGGGCTCGGTTATTGTTCATCGGCCCAAAAAAAACTGTATAATCCCTCTCCCATTCTTTGGCCAAAAATAAGAAAGAAAAAAAATTACGGGACGTACTCTCATTTTTAACTACGCACTAGGCTCGGTTACTGTTCATCGGCCCAAAAAAAAAACTTTATAATCCCGCTCCCCTTCTTTGACCAAAAATAAGAAAAAAAAATTTACGGGACGTACTCTCATTTTTAACTATTTACGGGCTCGGGTACTATTCATCGGCCCAAAAAAAAAAAAAAAACTTTATTATCCCGCTCTCCTTCTTTGGCCAAAAATAAGAAAAAAAAAATTTACGGGACGTACTCTCATTTTTAACTATTTACGGCTTTCTATCGTCTTGGGCCAAAAAAAAAAACGCGCGATTGTCATTTAATATAAGAACAAAACAAACTATTAAACATGAGACCGAAAAAATAAAGCCGAAAAAAAAAATTAATGCCCCACAACAACACGCGAAAAATTAACGCCCGCAGCAACGCGCGGGTAATCTTGCTTGTTACTATATATATCATTTGAGATGTCACGAATTACTGTTGCTTATAACAACTGTTGACGGTCCAGCATACTACCGTTAGCCTGGCCCAAGCGATAGCCCGTTACAAATTGTAACTCAAATGGACCGAAACTGAATATAAAATTAAATCAAAAGTTTTTTTTACTTATGCATGAATAAGTATTATATATTCCATCATCCCGTGAAGACCACGTGTGAAATAGAGGGTGAATTAATGGATAAGTTCAACAAGGATAAGTTCAATAAGGATAAGACAATACCAAAAACCACTACAACGAAATAATGTTTGCCGGTATTATACATATTACTCTTATATACAATTCATAAATGGTCGGTGGCACTGTAACTGCTACAGTCCTTGCTACAGTATTACAGTACCGGCCCAAAGTAAAAAAAAAAATTTGCAAAACGGACCCTCAACTTTTAACTGTTTACGACTTTTTTACATAAATTTTTAAAAAAAAGGCCCCTCAAGTTTCTTTTATTCGCAACTTTTTTACATAAAATTTTTAAATAAAAAAAATACGAACAGAAATTCTTCTGGAGCACGAATAAAATGAGACCAGTATTGATATGTTCCATTCATGAGTACGATTTTATAAAAAATGTTGAAGTTTAATATACATTTTTAAAAAAGAAAAAATATATAAAAATTTCCAACACACACATTTCATACTGCGCGTGTTTTAATTTGTTCTTTTATGCATTTCTTGACCAAACAACCTATATTCGGTCATATAGCATACTATTGGTGAGCTTATCTTTTTTCTACTTAATTATCCACAATGTTCTCATACTAAAAATATTTAAAAAAAATGGTACCACGTTTTGTATTGATAAAAATTAGAGTAACAAAAACGACAAAAAGGCTCAATTTCACTAATTTACGGACTTTTTATACAAACAGTGCGATGCTTTATCAGTATATAGCAAACATATGGCGCACTTTTTATGAAAAATACAACCCTTTAAATTACGACCAAAACGAGTCCAATATTAATACGCTTTAAACGTGCGTATGATCTTATAAAAAATATTAAAGTTCAATACACATTCTTATAAATAAATATAAAAAAAATATGATAGCCTTTTTTTAAAGTTTCATAAACCGTGTTGCCCCCGCCGCAACGCGCGGGTTAAATTCCAACTCGTTATAATTATAAAAGATTCTTTATATATGTGTTTCTATCTTTCATAAGCATATCGAGTGAGGCCGCATACAATTAAATCTAAAGAGCTCGTCTTTCTCGAGTAACTTAAATTGGGAAACCTCATCCGCATACCCGTTTACGTATGTAGTATGTATATCTTTTACTTAGTAAAGGAAAACGAAAAGTCGGGACTTTTGCATTTCAAAAAAAAGAATCTTTCCTTATTAGGTATAATGCTTCAAAAATTTTATTATTTTTGAATATACGTTTAATTAAAAAGCTTAAATACTTCTAAAATTGACATTATTTTGGTGGAGAAATCTGATAAAGAAAAAAAACACATAAAAATATATGTGTCAAATTTATAAAAACAAAAACTTAGAAAAAATGAGGTAATTAATAAAACTTTAGTTGTTTAATTTTAAATAAATTGTATAGAGTTAAGTGTAAATTTATAAATTTACAAATTTTATTATGACTTTAAAAAAAACAAATAACCCCTTAAACTTTAATAAGTTATAAAACAGAAAAAATAAAAATTATAAATATATTTAAAAAACATAATGTACAAGCCCCGTGTTAAAACTAGTAACGAAAGAAAAGAAAACGTATAATTACCATATGAGAAGTCCATTATCAGTTAGTACAACTGCATGCACAACTGCAATACTTATCAAACTTTATATGTTGGGTATTACTTAATTTAGGAGGTACCGATAGCTGACCCCATTAACAACATAATGTTTCATTTGTCTTGCTTTAGTGAGTGTAATTTTACTGAACATCTATGTTATTAAAGAATAGTTTCATGTTATTGTTATAATTGGGTCATCTCGTATTACATAATATAGCTTTTCTGAATTTACCTTCACATTTATAGGCATAACTTCAACATTCTAAATTTTAAGTTACTATTTTAGAAAGTATCACGTTTTAAACGGGACACAAAACCATCTTTTAATACCTAGTATGTACAAAAAAGGTATATTGACAAAAACGGGATCAGTGAAAGACTACGTTGTCATTTTATGAAAAAATCCTTTCGAGAACTATAAGGGCACGTTTGGTAGAGAGAATTTCAGAGATTAAAAATGAAGTAGAGAATAGAATTCAGAGAAATGGAATTGAATGAGAAATGTATTGAATTCCATTGTTTGGTAACACAAAAGAATTGAAATAAAAAATAATCACGAAATATTTTTCTTCTTTTAAAAAACTAAAAATAAAGAACGATTATAATACAATAATTTCACCATCATTTTTTTCGAGTCAGGTTACTCGGGTCGGGTTAAGCCTATTCGGACCCGACCCCTATTAGGCTTATTCGGGTCCGGTACCCGGTTCAAAAAAATTTATGCGGGTGAATCGAGTAACACGAATGCTAGATAGGGTCGGGTATCGGGTTGAAAAAGTTTTGCTAACTCGGGTTCGAGTCGACCCGAACAAAGATTTTGTTAATTTTTTTAATATAAATTTTCTATTTAAAAGAGTAAAAAAATAGCATTTTTTTATTACATTTTACACATATTCGGGTTGACCCGAACCCGAATGGACCCGACCCAAGTTGAACCGACCCGAATTGAACCGAACCCGAGTAACCAAAATTAAAATAGGGTCGGGTTCGAGTATGAAATTTTTAGTCTTGACCCGAATTTGACCCGACTGTGATTATAAAAAAATAGAAAAATAAAAGCAAAAAACAAAAATAAAAATAAAAACCCATTTCTCCAAATTCTCTATCAAAATTAAGGAAATAAGGTGGACAAAAATTACACTACCATTTCTCTCCATTTCCCAACTTAATTCTCTTCAATTCTCCACTTTTTTATTTCTCTCTACCAAACATACTTGAGAAATAAAATTAAATCTATTTCTCTTCATTTCTCCCTACCGAACACACCCTAATTGGCTTATATTTGTTACAAGAATGATCAATTTTTCTGTTTATCCTTTCTAGATTGGTTTAGCCATTGCAATAAGGTACTCTTTGTCACGGCGTGCATTTTCAATGGTACCAAACGAACCTGAAGCTCTTCTACTTGATTATCCGAGTCATCAAAGACGGCTCTTACCTCTTCTTGCAAAGACGTATGTGCCAAATATATACATGATATTATGTTAATTACGATACTTGTAATTACAATTTCACCCCGTGTTTCTTATTGCTTGACAGGTATGCTCTAAGTTTTGCTTCCAACCATTTGAAGATGATATACGTGAAAAGGACACCAGAATCAACTAAAACTGTTCATGTGGTTTCCAGTGCACTTAAGGCTGTTTTGACGTGGCATTGCATGCGAACCCTTCAGGTAGTATATGCTCATGAAGCTTATTACTGTATCATTTACGGGCGAAAGTTGGTTTCATAAATACTAATTTGCGTTTTCGTTTGTTTAGTTTGAGTCATTGTACTTTTTGGGTACACGTGAGTCGTTACATTATGGTGTTGTTTCCGTTTGGGTCATTCTGGGCACGTATTGTTCACATCTCCATGTGAATTTCAACGTATATAGATATAATTTTTTTATCACATAAAAACGATCAATTTTGAACGCCTGTTTATTTATTTATTTACAAATTGACCCAAATGGGACACTAAGCAACCTTTAAGTGACTCAGAGGTAGAAAACGGGGAAAATGATAAGTATGTACATTTCCGTTTTATGCAAATAACCCAGGTTAGATATCCTAACTTACGATTTGCTGATTTTGGGTCAGGAATGTCGAGAAGCTTGTGGAAGGCAAGGTGTAAAGACGGAAAATCATGTTGGTCATTTAAAAAGTGAGTATGATGTGCAATTGACTTTTGAGGGCGACAACAATGTTCTGATGCAACAGGTAATAAACATCTGAAATATATTATGACGTTTAAAAATATAAAAATTTGTATTTGGTGGGTAATATAATTCATGTCAATTCAGAATAGTAAGGCACTTCTGGCAGAATTTTTAGCAGCCAAGAAACGGAACAAACCTATTAAAGGTTTGGGACTAGAACACTTGAACAAACCCGCTCCTGTTATCCCATCTCAGCTCACAAACTCTACCCTCAGGACCACTCAGTTCCAGGTAACAATATAAATTTGAGTAAGTTACACACACATGGTTACTATGGTTTAATACCAAATTATGTTTGTGGTCTTTTGGCCCCTAACTTTCAAAAAGTAGACCAACATTCCATAAATTAGAAACCTTATACTCGAAGGTAAAATCGACATATTACCTTTTCTTTGGGAAAAGTAGTTTGAAACTCTTTCTTTGTGGTAGACCGACATCTTCTGCTTACGGGAAAGGGATCTATTGCACCGTTTTGTTACAGAAGTCTCGCAACACCAAGCTCAGGGTGAGAAAAGCAAAGAACATATATTCTCAGTGGTGAGCCACAACCCCTAAATTATCGATTTTTTTATTTCATATAGTTTTCAGCTTATAAAATATTATCAAATAATTTTCAGACCTATCAAATTGCTGAGGATTTGGGAAGAGCCTTTTCAGATCGCTTGATTCTACAAACATATCTCGACGTTGAAGCAACTGTTCCTGCGGGTCCTTCAAAGGTAACTGAAGTTCGTTTTTCTTGTAGACTATTTGCACTTGTTCTCTAGAAATTTATGTGAATGCTAAATATTGTTTATGAACTTGTTGCAGGATATATTAGGTTTAATGAGAGCAATGTACACGACCATTGTGATGGAAGAAGATGCCTCGTTTCTTCGATATGGACACTTATCAACAGACAACGCAGCAGTGGTTAATTAGGAAAGAGGTTCCAAAACTGTGCAGTGAATTAAGACCACATGCACTTGCTTTGGTTAGCTCTTTGGGAATCCCTGATGCTTTCTTGGCCCCAATCGCTTTCAACTGGGTCGAGACCAATGCGTATTCGTCAATTTGAAGATGTTGCATATTTTGCTCATCCATGTGTTGTAAAATGTGAAATGAGGTAACGGAAAGTACTTATGTTGTTCTTTCAGTTTTTATCCATTCTATATTTTACACAAAGAGGATCATGTGATCACTAAAGAACATGTTTCTGTATCATTGTTTGGGTTGCTCTTTTGTTTTACCGAGAGGTATACGAGACAGGCTGACTTGAATCTTTCTAATATATATCATGTGTAAGCTTCTATTACTCGTAAAGTGCAAACTATGTCACATCCAACAACTTTTTATTCGTTCCTAACTAGTCTTACAATCAAGTTGGAGCTTCTATCGAGCTTCACTTCAGCTCGTTTGAGGGTCGAGAAGAGCTCGAATCGCTTGCAACCCTACTTGTAACTGGTTTTTCATAACTCGTAAACTTATGAGGACCAATAAAATGTACTGAGTAGACTTTTAGGTGGTCCAGCAAACTGTTTCTACATTAATTGATTATTGGTTCTTTCTGGGCTTTAGCATTGGCCTTGTGTTACATGTCTGAATTGGTTATATATTGGTTCTTCAACCAAATTGCTATAACAACTTAGACACTAAAAGGGTGAGAAAAAAACCGAATAAACCGAAAACCGAAACCGAACCGAACCGAACTAATAACCGAACCGAATTCGTCAAAACCGAACCGAACCGAACTACTAATTCGGTTCTCGGGTTGGATATGGGTTTGGCACTCCGAACCGAAAACCGAACCAAAAACCAAATTCATATAAATATATATTTCTTTTTATATATTTATATATATAAATACCATTAAAATGTTATCATAATAGAAAAAAACACTTTTTATGTTAATAATAATTTTTTGTTTACAAAAAATCTATGTTATTATTAATTTTTTAAAAAAATAGTAAAATTCGGGTTATTCGGGTCAACCCGAGAACCGAACCGAATTCGAATTCGGTTTTCGGTTCGGTTCGGTTGAATTCTAGTTCGGTTCGATTCGATTTTCGAGTTGACCCAAAAAAGCTTTTTAACCGAACTAACCAAACAAACCGAATAACCCGATAACCGAACCGATCAACACCCCTACTAAAAACCCATTGTTGTTTTTTCCACAGAATTTGGATCATGATCAAACTTGATCTAAAAAAATGTTAAAATTTAAGAAAATGTGTTTATATGTACTAAAAAAAAATTATTAATGAGAAAATTAGATTTAAACATGTTATCTATGAAAACTGTTTTGACGTTACTCATCTTTTCACAACACTTTGGGGTAAATAATTGCATAAGAGCATAACGTGTAATGTCATGTTATTTGGGCGTCACGCCGTCACCCAAAACACTTGTATCTCAAAACACATCTTACTTACACCTCACAACATGTCATTTGAGCCCCATCTACTCGCAATACGAAAAAAAAAGTACATTATAAAAAAATACAAATTATTAATAAACTAATTTTTATTCATTCAAATAAAAATACAAAGTACAATACGAAAAAAACATACGAAATTTAAAAACCAATACGATAATTGAAAAATACATCAAATTATTAATAAACTTATTATCTTCTTGATGTTTTTGCCAAACATGCTCAATCAGATTTCACTGGAGCCTTAAATGTGTTTGTTTATATATCACGGAGTTCTTTGGCTTTCTTTCATTGCACTTCGCATCGCTCGATCCATGTCCGTAATATATTTGGTTGCAGACATATATAAATATCGCCCATTTCGGATATCGCATCATGTTATGCAATATGATGCACATGTACATGGTTCTCCGTAGCATGTTGACAGTCCAAGCGCGCCGGTTGGCTTATAATAGCTTGTCTCCTCCATCAGATGTCCCCCACTTGGACTATTTTAAACCTTCAGATCGCATCCACGGAAACGCACGTAACCCTAGGTGCATCCATATAAATACAAAGCCATTTCCCTCATAATGGCCAAGTCCGTTCTCTCCAAAAAGAAACTACTCAGGCTAACTTCGCCTCATTCTTTATTCTCTCCTAGAGAAAGATGAACAGTTTTCATAGTCATCGTGAGTGTTACCCCAACTCTTAACTTCGGTCATACCTCGCGGTCCTTAGCGAACGTGGAAAACCAAACGATCGACTATCCCCACCCTCAATACGTACCATACGTAAACATGGCGTCGTCTGTTTTATACGATACAAAATAGCCCCCATTTTCACCTTTTTTCGGTCGCCGAAAAAGTTTATTTTTATCGAAAAACTAAAAACCCTCACCGTTTTTAACCTACCAACATCCAAAACCCTATTTTCAAACATTCTGCTACCAGAAAACTAAATAAACCATCAACCGCTTTTATTTTTCGGATATTGAAAAACTTATAATCCACTTTTTCGCCATGGGAAAATCACTTTTCATCTGGAAACTTGGTTTCACCACGAAACCCTCATTTTTGGTGACAAGCCAAAACCATGTTTCTCGTTACGAACATGAGGAACTTCATCCTACACGAAACATAAAATAACTACTCCCTTCATCACTTTCCGTTCGCCGGAAAAGTTTTCCAGCTCACCAGAAAAACTCAACTTCCTAGGGAAACAAGATCTGAAGAACACTAAAGACGCCTGAAACACAGCATGAAGACGCCTAAAGCACGACCTGAAGATGCCTGAAACACGACATGTAGAAGCCTGAAACACGGCATGAAGAAGCTTGAAACACTGTTGGGTTCAGTTCCTGAGCCCTTCAGTCTTTCAGTAGATTTAAACATAAAATTCCCTAAGTGTTTCTCAAACTGAAGTCTTTCAGTTTGAGTCACTGAATCCTTTTAGCTTCAGTCGTTGAAGTTCCTTCAGCATCAGCTCTTCAGGTCCTTAAAAGATTGGGAAGTATCTTCACTTCAGTGTATGCAGCGGTACATAAACTAAAGAAGGACTCTTGGTTGGAGCTTCAGTTCAGCTTAGCTGACAATTCCAAGCTGAACGTTGTCTATCTCCTTAATAGAAGCTGAAACGTGTGTTTCACTTCTATAAGGTTTACAAGGTGGGAAAAAGATTGCTTTATGTCAAAAGGAATAAATCAATCTCCTTAGGAAATGCTACTTCTAAAGTTGGTATAGAAGTACAACAACTTTCCTTCAAGGACTGTACCTAGTACTAGAAAGCAAACGTGCATTAAATGGTAGCTCAACCACCCATTTAATGCTTGCCACGTAGCTAGGTTAAAACTTGTAAACCCTAATCCCTTTGCCTATAAAAGGAAAGTGATTCCCAGAGTAAATGTCGTCTCTTCCAATTAATGTGATACACATTAAAGAGTTCATTTATCTCTCAAACAAACTGACTCGTACTACTGAAAGTTAAAGCTTCAGTTTAGTCATAACAAGTTTGTTTTCTTATTCTCATAACTTTGGTTAGAGAATAAGTTTGAAGGAGATAACACCCCAATTGTCATTCAACCACCTTGTTACTGCGCAAGCAAGATGTGTCATAGATTCTTTATTTGATTCTAATAAAAGTCTATATGTTGAAAAGTACTTTTGTGTGTTTTAAACTTGTTCTTTATATTGTTTATATATTTGTTTAAAGCTCACTTTGTTACTATGGAATATGATTAGTTTAATTTGATAAACCTTATATCAGATTCCAAAGGACCAACAAGTGGTATCAGAGCCTTCTGGTTTATAAAATCTCTTTAAAGGATATATAAAGGCTTAAAGATTTTTAAAATCAAGATCCATCTTAAATGGCAGCAGTAGAAGTACCACAGACTCTTGAATATATGGGTGGCCAGTTAAATGTTGCTCCTGTACTAGAGGTGAAAAATTTTACCAATTGGAAAAAGAGGTTCTTATGCCACATTATTGGTATTGAACCTCAATTTGAAAATATCATCAAAAACGGTCCTTTTATCCTCATGACAGCTGGTCAAAGGAAGCCAGAAAATCAATGGACTAGATATGAGAGAAAGGCTACTAACTTAGATCAGCGACTCAAAAGTCTCATCATGTTTGTTCTTCCAGATGACCAAATGAACTCTGTCATAAACTGTTTAACAGCTAAATCAACATGGGATGACCTAATACTGTATCATGAGGGCTCCTCTGATGTGAAAGAAAGTAGGGTCATGGACCTGAAATTATGCTATAGCACCTTCAAATTCAAAGAAGGTGAATCTCTAACATAAACTTTTACCGGATACAAAGCTTTGATGAATGAGTTAGTAAATGATGGCGTCAAACTTTCAAAGCTTGAAATAAATATTGGTTTTATAAATGGGTTACCAAAGAAGTGGCTAAGCTTCTGACAAAGTCTCAGAAACACAAATCATGTGAAAGATTATGAGCTTGCTTCTTTAATTGGTAAACTCAAATATAAAGAAAACCTTATAGACAGTATTTATGATACTAAAAAGAATAAATCTATTGTCTATGCAACACCTCTTTCAAATGCTTTCTTTTCTTCCTCTATTGTCCAGGACTTTCAAGATAGTCCTGATGATGAAAAGGATACAAGAAGCAGTCAGGAGTATCTAAATGATCTTGAGAAAGAATACCAAGCAAGAGCTCTTTTAGCCAAATCTAAAATATTCTTCAGGAAAGGTACTCAAAGATTCAGCAGTACAAAGGCAACTGACCAAACTAAATGTCACAAATGTGGCAAGAAAGGTCACTTTGCAAGAGACTGTTGGTTAAAAACCTTAGTTTTCACATATTAGTTACCTTTTCAATCAAAACCTCTTACTTCCCCTCAACACAAACCTGAACTAAGGCCTACCAAGGACTTTGAAGCCAAATACAACAAAGTCAAGGCTAAACTAGCTCTCCTAAGTTCTAGTGCTTCAGCCTCTAAAGCTCCTATGGTAAAGAACAAAGGTCTCATCGTTGAAGCCTATGAATGGGATGAAGAAGAAGTGTCATCAGATGACAATGAAATGGTGGAGGTGAAGGTACGCATAGCACTAGCTGAAGAAAATAATGATGTCGGCAAAGAAAGTGCCAGAAATAGTGAATGGGTAAAGATCTTTATGAGAAAGGTACACACTCTTCTTAAAATGGAAGATAATGATGATAGAAAAGTCTGTCTAGATTATTTGTTTATTGATCTAAATTTTGTTGAAGAATAAAGAAGCAATCTTTTATCAAAACATAGAAATCTTGTTCATGAACTGAATACATGTAAAGAGCAGATTTTAGTACTAAAACAAGCAAAACTTGATTTTCTTACCATGCAACATGTAAACACAGAAATTCTCAAAGAGAGATTTGAACTGAAAGAGCTAAAAGAAATCACTAAAACTTGGCTTAACAGTTCTAACAAAGTAAATCAGTGTATCAGTGAACAAATCCCCTCTCAAAAGAAAAAAAATCTAGAAGTTGATCAACTCACTGAAGATCTCCCCAGTTCAGGGCAATAAGACATAGTCTTTGTAAGATCTTCAGCTGATGACACAAAAGTGACCATACCTGGTGTTGAAAGACCCTGGTTGTCTGAAGATGAAGGTTTTATTTTGCCAAATCATGATACTGGTAGGATACTACCAGCTGAGTCACAAAGAAACAAAATTGATCCTTCAGTTGCCTTCACTGACTCTTCAGCGACTAATTATGATTCAGCAGATGAATCTTCAGTCTGTAGCACCCCTCTTCCTCCACTGAAGAAGTTGGAAGGTGTTGAACCTATTTCTGGACCAAAGACTATCAAATCAATTTTGAAGTCAAAAGCCTCACTTAAAGCTGAAGCTTTAAAAGGTGTCATAATAAATGAACCATCCTCAGCTCCTGCTAAGGGTAACAAAATCTCTTCAGCTTCAAAAGTTCACTCAGCTCTTGCTGGTTAACTAAAGAGTGTAAAAGTTGAAGATGATCCTTCCTTAGCTATTGTAATAAAAGAACTTAACAGTCTAAAATTACAAGTTAGCAAAAATCAGTCATCTTACCCCAGAAGTAATCAATGACAATAAATTCCACAAAATGCACTTCAGAACAAATACAAAACACAAATTTAAAAGGAGTTGTGATTTATGTGGCTTAAACAATCATCTTTCTGAAAATTGTTATAAAGTGCTGTTTTGTAAAAGGTGTGAGAGAACTGATCACCGAACTTGTGATCATGCTGAATACATGTCCACCATGAACATGTCTCAGCATCTCAAAAGTCTAGGTAGAGCGTCTTTAAGACCTAACATCCCAAGAACATCAAAATGCTTCTTTCCACCTTGCATTCACTGTTGTAGTATAGATCATTTATCAAATGAATGTTTATACTATCCCATATGTAAATTATGTAGAAGTTTTGATCATGAAACAAATGGTCATAACAGGATTATCTCTCTAGAAAGATAGATCAATCTAAGAAATCATCAATATGCCTTCAAAAGATGTGAAGCTTGTGGTAGTTCAAATCATACCACAACTGATCACTATGATATTGAATAGTTAAAAAGAGGTGAAGCACTTCAAGCCAAAAAGGTTGAAGCTCTAAAATCAACTAGAGCTGAATCATCAAATGCTAACAGATCCAAGACTCCCACTAAAAGGTAGGTTTCTAAGCAAAACTAACCATTCTGAACGTATTTGTGCAGTGTGACATCAGGAAGCCCATCTGGTACCTGGACAGTGGATGCTCAAGGCATATGACTGGTGTCAAGAGTTACCTGCACAAATATGTAGAACAACCAGGACCTAAAGTGGTGTTTGGAGATGACTCTACATGCACAACTGAAGGTTATGGCTCTATCAAATGTAATGGTATAGTTTTCACAAAGGTAGCATTTGTAAATGGCCTTAAATACAATTTAATTAGCATCAGTCAACTCTGTGATGCTAAATATATTGTTCAGTTTGATGAGAAAAGAGGAACAATCTTCAACTCTAACAAGGAAATTGTTATGATTGCTCCTCGAGTAAGAGATGTATATGTTCTTGACATGACATCTTCTGCTCAAGAATCTTGCTTCCTTGCCAAAGCTTCTGAAAATCTCAACTGGCTTTGGCATAAAAGACTTGCTCATCTAAACTTCAAAACAATCAACAAACTGGAAAAACAAAATCTTGTTATTGGTCTTCCCTCACTTGTCTACTCAAAAGATAAACCATGTTCATCATGTAAAAAGGGAAAGCATCATAGGGCCAGCTTCAAAACAAAACAGACATCTTCTATCAAGAAATGTCTTCATCTTCTTCACATGGATTTATTTGGACCTGTAACTCCTAGGTCCATTAACCATGAAAAGTATACCCTTATCATTGTTGATGAGTACTCAAGGTACACCTGTGTATACTTCTTAAAGAAGAAAAGTCAAGCTCCTGAAACCATCATGTCCTTCATCAAAAGAGTTAAAAATCAAAATGACATCAAAGTCAAACAAATTAGAACTGACAATGGTACTGAATTCAAAAATAGCACACTTGTTAACTTCTGTGATGAAAAAGGGATTTCTCAAAACTTCTCTTCTCCTTACACACCTGAACAAAATGATGTTGCTGAGAGAAAAAATAGAACCCTCATAGAAGCTGCAAGAACAATGCTTTTAGTATTTGTCCTTTCTAAACAATATTAGACTGAAGCTGTAGCGACTTCATGCTACACCAAAACAGATCCACTATTATGAAAAGACATCTCAAAACTCCTTATGAAATTTTTTGTAAGATAATCCCAAACATCAGTTTTCTTCATGTCTTTAGATTTCCAGTTTACATCCACAATCATAAAGATCATTTAGGAAAATTTGATGAAAAATCTGATGATGGTTATCTTCTTGGATACTCACTTGTCTCCAAGGCCTTCAGAGTCTTCAACACTGGAAGATAACAAACTGAAGAAACCTATCACGTCATATTTGATGAAATCCCTAAGGCTATCAAATTCTCAAAACCTTCAGTTGACAACATTAAAATTGTTGAATCATAAAGATATCCACCTGATGAATATCTTAATCCTTATTAACCTTCTCAAAGGTATCAAACAAACAGCAATGATGTGTCCTTCATAGAACCCTAAGAATGTCCTGAACCAGTGGTTCTTGAAACTGAAGTTTCATCTGACAAAAATGGTCAAATAGATCAAAATGATCAATTTGTTCAAAATGATGAAATCTTAAATGATGATCATTCTGAATATTCCAATCACACCAATGATGAACAAATCATTGATAATCTCCCAAACACTGAAGACATTCGGATCTCTGAACATTTATCCTCTCTAAATACAGAGAATAATTTAGCACAAAATACTACAATCCCAAGTCCACCCTTACCTGTTCCATCAATGGTCACTCCATCTCCTCAAGATAGATGGTCTCAAGACAAGCACATTAAGCTTGTAAATATCATTGGTAATCCAGGAGCAGGAATGCTCACAAGAGCCATGGCCAAACAACTCAGTGCTACTTCAGCTCATGAATGTCTCTTTGTAGATTTTCTCTCTAAAGAAGAACCTAAAAAGGTCTTTGAAGCACTAAAGCATCCTAGATGGGTTGATGTTATGCAAGATGAACTTAACCAAGTTGCTAAAAAAAAGTTTAGACATTAGTTCCTGCACCCTATGGCAAAACCATAATTGGCTCAAGCTAGATTTTCAGGAACAAAAGGGATGAAACTGGAATAGTCATCAAAAACAAGGCAATACTAGTGGCTTAAGGCTACAATCACCAAGAAGGCATAGATTATGATGAGACTTTTGCTCCAATTGCAAGACTTGAAGCTATCATAATCTTTCTTGCCTTTGCCACTTACATAAACTTCATAGTTTATCAAATGGATGTCAAAAGTGCATTTCTCAATGGTAAACTAAAAGAATAAGTTTATGTCAAACAACCTCTAAGTTTTGAGAGCAATGAGTTCCCTAACCATGTTTGAAAACTAGAAAAAACCCTTTATGAACTTAAACAAGCTCCACGAGCATGGTATGAAACTCTCTCAACCTTTCTCACTGAACACAAGTTTATAAGATGAAAGATAGACAATACTCTATTTGTCTACAAAACTCAAACTGGTGTGATTTTGGTTTAAATCTATGTTGAGGATATCATCTTTGGGTCCACAAGCACAAAATTATGCAAACAGTTTGCCAAACTGATGACTCAAAGATATGAAATGAGCATGATGGGTGTCCTCACTCACTTCCTCAAATTTTAGATTAAACAATCTGAAAGAGGCATTTCAATCAAGCAAGAAAAATATATCAAGGATCTGCTGAAAAATATGACGTAAATGGTTCATCAGTGAAGACTCCAATGGTACCCCCTAACAACTTCGGACCTGATCTCAATGGCAAAGCTATAAATAAGACTCAGTATAGAGGTATGATTAGATCACTAAGGTATCTAACTACAAGCATACCTGATTTTCAATTCTTGATGACATCAAATAACGTTACTTTATAATGTCATTTATCCCATCTGTTTTGCCCACTTTTATATAATTATTGCATGATTTGGTACTTAATTGCTTTAAAGTTTATAAATGCAATAATTCAGGAGTATTTTGTAAAGATAAGCTAAAAGGCGCATAATTTGGAGCTACAACGAAGACATTTGAAGATTGTTGATTTTCTGATCAATACACCGTATCTAGCAAAAGGGATACGACGTATCAGCGCCTCAACTTCACAAGAAAACGCGTTTGACAAATTCCCAATATGGCGTATCTCTTTACTTCCATACGCCGTATCCATGAAGATAACTATTCGAAGATACGGTAATAAATATAAATTGGGAATAATATCACTGATTGATTGAGAACGTAACGCGTACTCCAAGTAATCCAGCCCTATACGCCGTATTGGCCTAGCCAGATACGACGTATCGAGTCTTTTTCAAACATTATAAATAGAAGACTCAAAAATGAGTTTTCAGTGTGCAATATCATATTCTTTATACCATACTCATTGAAGACGAATTTTAGAAGAGAAGAATAGCCATCAAGGTCAAGCATTGATCACGAATCCATAGAAGACATCGTGTAATTTTTACTCTCTTAATCGTTTGATTTTCATTGTTTGATTATGCTTGTATAATTACAATGGTTGTGGGCTAATACCCTCGGGTCTAGGTCTTAGGATGATGTCCAAAAAAGTAATCTAGATACCAGGATAGCTCTTTATATCGTGTTTTATATTACTGGATCAATAGGATCACAAATAACATTCTATCTTTACCTTTTAATTATGAGCTTAGTTGGACTGGTAGGTGACCCGTTTATGTTTCAACAAGTATGTTCTTAATTAATTGGTAAAGACTCGAATAGTGGACTACCAGTATACAAAACACCGTCAAGCAATAAGTGGGTAAAGTCCTGATGTGCTAGGGTTTTGACAGGATCACCATTGCTTGATTCCCTAAGATAGATTATAATTAAACCAAAGGATGATTTATGCGGATGCATTAATTGTGGCAGGATTAATCGGTCTAGGTCTTAGGATGATGTCCCGCCTAATTCTTAAGAATGATATGCCGCTTCGAGATAAGTAAATCATTGCACTAAAACAAACAAACCAACATTGAACTGGATTTAATATGGCTAATATAGTTTTCTATTATTTGGCTTGTATCGCTTTCTTATCTTCTGATTTTCTTCTTTTGTGTTTATTGTGTATTGAATTGATATTTGTTACGACCAAACCTGTGTCAGTCTCTTAGGCTGAAAACCCCCCATATCATTAGATAACGTATATAGCATAGGTTTAACCAGTAATTAGAATTAACATAGACTAATTAGGACTAATTAAAATACTGATAGAATATAGGATTAATGTTTCACTCTTAGTGTTCGACACCCTACTTACCGCAATACTCTATCTTGACCGGGTACACTGCCCGTTAAAGTGTTGTTTTAGGTTTGTCGGCTAAATATAAATTTAAAACTTGATAATCATATAATTGACCCTACACGATAGCACATTAAGTTTTTGACGCCGCTGTCGGGGAGTGAATTAATTTAAACCTTATTCCTATTAGTATTTCTAACCATTAATTAGTTTAATTTAGTGTAATCTAATCATTTAAATTTTGTTTGTATTTATTTTCATTGTGTGTTTTAATTGTTTATTCAAATTCCTGCATTGTTTATTCCTATTAAATACGACGTATTCAGTCTACTAGATATGGCGTATTAGTCTATTTGACCTTTCTCTCCATAGCAAGTTCATTACAGGTAAAAATGGACAACCTAAACACCATGGAGGAATACATCAGACTTGGAGAAGAAAAAGCTCAAAGACATGGTAGAACATTTAATTGGCAAACTGCCACGTTCGGGAAAATTAAATATTATGAAGATGAGGACGATTGTTTCTCAGACTTCGAAACTGAATTCCCAGCCATAGTCTTTGATAATACATTAACGACCGATACTGCACTCCCGTGTGAACCCACGGTAAGTCCTCCAAATGAAAACAAGATTGATTTCAGAATATCATTAGACGAATCCGACGATGAAGATTACACGGTAATTTTTGATGAAAATTCATTTTGGTATAAATTAATTTATGTCAATGATTTAAAAACGGATTCGGAAAATGATAAAGGTAAAAACAACATGCCTTCATCACCCAAATCTACGGTCGATTATTTAGATGATTTAGACTGCTTTGACGATTTCGAAAATGAATTCCCAGCCATTGTTTATAATGATGGCCTAACGTCTAAATCAGATCTTCTAATTGAACCTCCTGTAAGTTCCCAACATATCGATAAATTTGAAACATCATTGTCCGAATATGATAAAGAGGAACAAAACGCTTTACACTTTGGTGATTCATTTCCTCTAGACGTAATTTTTCCCGATAATCTGAAAACAATTAAGGACAGCGATGATAATATCGATATAACACAGCCTTCTGGATGTAACAAAATAAAAAGATCAAATGAGCTTCCGAGAAAAAATCAAGATAAGACTAAAAAAGTTTTCAACAAGAAACTTTTTATCATAATATTAGATGCAAATATCGTGAGTTGGAATTACTTTAACGGGATGTGATATTTGCTTAATTGTATATGTAAATTACCCGGGATTTTGCCAAATAAAAGCAAATAAAATGCCAAAAGAATAGAAAA
>BQNB010076743.1:0-31063 GCA_026074375.1 Tanacetum coccineum
ATCTGTTTTTAGCTTATTTAGTTTTCTTTTAGCTTATTTAGTTTAAATAGCCAAAACAGTTTTAACTTAAAGCTTATCAGTTTTAAGCTAAACTGACAGTTTTAGAATAGCTTTTTTCTAGCTTATTTTTAAGTACTATCAAAAAGTTCATTTATTAAAGTTGCTAACTTTTGCTTATTTTATAGCTTTTTCAAAAAGAAATTTAAAAAATGTTTTATAAAAGGGACAGTCAAAGGACTCGAACCTGTGACCCCCCTCCCCCTTAACACACCAACACCTTAACCAACGCGCCCTTGGGTCTTTTTTATTCTGTTAGAAATAAAGAAATGTTTTACTTGTAAGCACTATTATAAAGTGCAGGGACAATTTGTGTCAAGTTAGGAAAGTTTAGTCAACAATCTAATAAGGTTATAAATAGGGTATTTATGCCATATTCAGTATGAAACCCGAGATTAAACGAATGGCTTTCGTATAACTCAGTACCAAACCCGAACTTAAACTGATGGCTTTCATACATTTTCAGTATGAAACCCGTGCTTAATTAATGGCTTTCGTATAACTCAGTACGAAACCCGAACTTAAACTGATGGATTGTGTACATGTCAGTACACAACCCGTGCTTTAAAGAAAAGAAGGTGTACGCTTCAGTGCATCTATCTTTGAAAAAGAAGAGAAGTCTTCTTTGACTTGAGTCATTGATATAAATATTTTTCAAAATCTTTATGTGGTACTTAAACGATAAATTCAAGTTGTTTAAAAAATCAATGATCTCAAGTTGATGCGTTACCATCGATTCGAATTTTAAAATGTGGTACTTTCAAGATAAAATCAATTTTAAAAAGGTCTTCAAATCGATGTATTTTTTTTGTGAAAAGTGTCTAAAGAAATAAAGGACTCAAAAGTGCAAAGAGGAACTCCCTTATAAATGTTTTAACGAAAATATGATATTTTTCGAGGGGGAGTGTCCGTATATGTTGTTGAAAAGTTTTCAGAAAGAAACGGAAATGGAAAATTGTTTTACATTTCACCTTCACATATCCGTATTTTTGCGTTTTTAGCTTCATGTTAAAAATGTTTCTCGGCATATGTTAAGGGGGAGTGTCTTTATAATGATTGAAAACTTTTAAAGATCAAAATTTTCTTCTTCATATGATGTTTGTGAGAATGATGAAAAACAGAAAGAGAGATTTGTGAGAGAAAAATAGAAAGAGAGAAATGAGAAATCGTATACTTGAAAAAATGAAAGTATATGTCATGTGCTTCAAAAGCAAGAACAACACATGAAAAGAAAAAGAGAAAAGTATGCAAGAAAAGAAATGCCACCGCATACAAAAACAGACAGAGTGATTGTTCTACATTTTCTTGATATTATCAAAATCTCATGATACGATTTCAGATTTTCATCATGGTTTTCACGGACATTCTTTCTAAAGGAATTATCTTGGCGTATGTTGATTGAGTTGCACGGTGTGATTTAGTTACTCCCAAAATACTCCTATGATCTTCCAGAACCGGAATTGATCTACCCCGGAGTCTTCCTTCCAATTTAGGAATGTTAGGTCTAGGTGATGGAGTTTGAGGTGTAAATCAACATGTTTCGAATGCCAAAAGGACTTAAGTGATAAAGCTTTGAATGAAAACAAATGAAAGAAAATGATAAAGTTGTCAAAAGTGACAAGAATATGATGAAGAAGAATCAAATGATAAGCAAAATGAAAAGGTTGGAGTTGAAAAGTGAGAGGCTTATAAGAAAAGATGAAGGGTGTTTTTTCCTACACTAGGATAGAAACCGGGTCAACTCATAATCTATCGGATTTCATTCGTTGATTTCTGGTATTGAAGTAGACATCATGGACCCAGTGATGCAAATGCACAACCCCTCCTAGCCACTCAAATACTTCTCAAAAAGTATTTGTTTCATTCTCACGGAGATTAAACGCATAATCTATCGACTTCTCATTCCGAGAATGTTGGTATTGAATAAAGGACATTCTGCTCCAGTCCTTGCTTACTAAAAGTGCACAAGAGTCTAGAGCCAATTTGATATTCAATGAAATATCTTTAGGACACAAAAGTACGTTTGTATTAAACATCAATGATACAAAAGGTACAATGATATATGTCTTTGTGACATTGCATGTCTACGTGACATTGCCGGAACATTCTGGAGTGATACTATAAAATAGTATTCACAATGATCGAATGGAAATCCTACCAGTGCTACCATCATGCCAACGCTGAACGTAGGTCACTATTTGAAAATGATTGTTTAATGATTCAAATAAGTGTTAACTAGTAATCTAAGTGATCTAGTGGTTATGTGTTTCCCAGGGTAACACAACACTAAGTTCACGAGATCATTGCTTATTTGGATTTTTATGATCATATTTCCGCATCCTTATCATCGAGATATTGATTTGATCATATTTTTCAAATATTTCATCGGGAATTTTCAAAGCATGATCTTGTGATGTATGAACTTCATGGTTAATGTGGAAGATGGTTCTTACTCTGATAATTCTCTATTTCATCTTCTATAACATACAACATACAACAACAACATTTCTACCTTTCATAAGCATGACCACTTCACGAGAATGATAGCAATCATATTTTTTGGTTTGAGGGAGCTTATGGGTTATTTTGGGGGAGTATGTTTGGTTATAAAGAGAGAATGTTTGATTTTTAGAGAGAAAAGAAAATTTTTGATTTCAATTTCATGGACTTCAAAGGATATTCTTCACTCGGAGCTTATGTTGGAAGCTTATATGATCATGATATTCATGATGGATCATAATCATCATGAGGGGGAGAAGATATATGCTTGAGACATAAAGTCAATTCAAGTATATGAAAGGGAAGAAGATACAAGCAAGAATATATGGGACAAATCAAGATACTAGACAAGAAATTGAATCAAAGAAATTGTTATGGTAAAAGTAGTTTGATTAAGAAGATAAGATTCGTATTCAAGATTGAGGTTACTTCATCAAGTGTTTTGAATAAGCTGTAGTGTTTCATTAACTTCAAAGATCGATCGAGATAGCCGGTTCGACATTTGCATGGAATTACTTCTCAAGAATATCGACATTATCTTCAGACAATCAAAGTTTACTACTTCAATATTCAAGAGATGGATATGTGATTGAGGGGGAGCTTAAAGAGTATGAAGATTCATGTGAAAAGTCAAGTGTTCAAGTCGTTTACAAAGAAATGCTCAATCAATATCATCGTGTTTCAAGATCTTTCACCAGCAACATTATGTGATTGAAATCGACATTCAAGATCAAGTTCAAAATTAAAGATTTCATACAAGCTATTAAAGAATCAAGTTGCAAAAAAGGTCAAAGTTAGCTTTTGAGAATGCTGATTTTGAGTTTGAGAGTAGAGTTGATACCTTCAGGGATAATGAAATATATCTTGTCATATAAGGAGAGAAAATTATATCAGGAGAGATTTGCTACAAGGTTGTCCTCAACTTTCATAAAGAATTCTCAGTGTTTTCGAGCTTAAAAAAAAAGAAAATGACAGATTACTTCAGAATCAAGTATTCAAGAATAAGGAAGAAGTCGTCATCAAAAAGATAATAAGGATAGTTCCCAAGTAGATCATTTAGGGGGAGAATGTTAGAAATAAAGAAATGTTCTACTTGTAAGCACTATTATAAAGTGCAGGGACTAAATATGTTAAGTAAGGAAAGTTTAGTCAACAAGCTAACCAAGGGCTATAAATAGTAATTTATGCCATGGTTAGATGTAACAACTTCATTTAATCAAAAGGCAAGTTAGGTAATTCTCTCTCTAAACACACACACTAATTACACCTTGATCTTCACACACTAATCATCAATCAAGATCTATTGGTTAATATGTGGTATCAAGAGCCAATGATTGCGGATTAGTGCTTATTTTAGTGTTTGATTGTGTTTGTGAGATTGAGATTTTGCTTATTTGTGCTTATTTGTGGTATTTTTTTTGAGCTTATTCGGACATTTTTAAGCTTAATACATTCGGCTTATTTTTTTTGGGTCTAGAGTGTAATTTATAGCAGTTTCTTCGCCATTGGGGATGCTACTACTATAAATACCCATCTCAATTACATAATTGATCCTTCTCAGCTCTCTTAATCGATTTCAATTGACAAACCCTAATTATTCATCACCAACGATTACCAAAATCAAATAAACGATGGATAGTTTAGAATTCTGTTCTAAGCACTATATCGTGGCCTATTTGGAAAAGACGGATGAGAATATAGAGTTTCATTAGATTTATTATGCACTCACTTTGTTTGTTGAACAGTTCAATTTATTATGCACTCACTGTAAGTCCTATAGTCTCAACTTCGTTTGTTGAACAGTTTTGGATGAGTGCTAAGTATAGAACAGTTAACAATACATTAGTTTATATATGAGACTCATCCACTGTTTGCTGGCAATCTGTGACTATATCAGAGGCAACAATAATAAGTGATCTTCTTTATTGATGAGCTGAGGGATTAGAATCTTGAATACTCAGCAAAATTTGATAAAATTCCAGCTAATGGGGGTAAGAGGAGACCTGAATACCTTAACTTTTAACAAAGCCCTCTTTTTACCCCAATGGAAATTTCTTTTTCATACCATGAATCATTGCATTAGTTCTAAAAGCATCTCTTGGGATCAAATTCCCACTAATATTGCCACAGCCGTAATTTGTTTAGCCACTAATTAGAAATAAAAATTTTCAAAATTAATTTTTGGTGGCATGATACGACACTTGGATGCAACTAAGAGTTTTGTCCATGTATCCTAATTTTTTTACAAATCTTAATTGAGTCATTCCGTTAAAAAAGATGTACTTGTCTCTTTGGACCACTTTCCAGTCCTAACCCTAACTAAAAAGGTCTTGACATTTATGGTTAAAAAGGGTAAGAACTTTTCAGGGAAGGTTACACCTTTATTTGATTCTATGTTGGTTCAACAAATAGAGGATGAGGGTGAGACTTCAGAAAGACCATATGATTCCTAACCCATACCCTCTCCTCCTCACCCAAGTAAAGACCAACCTCAGACACAGACTAACCCTTCTCCTAGACCTTCTCCTTCTATAGCTATTCCTGATTCCACTCTAGAGGGTTCTGGTGGGAATCATGGAGGTCAGTCATAAAGTGATAGATCCCTATCCGGGAATGAGGATGGCCTGACACTCCAAAGTGTGTATGATCTTTGTATCTCTTTGTGTACACAGGTCTCAGCTCAGGCTAAAGAAATTAAAGCTTTGAAGGCTCAGGTCAAGAAGCTAAAGAAAAGAGTCAAACCACTTATCACACATCACAAAGCCTGAATGAAGAGTGTTGCATTGAAGACAAGATTGGCAAGGAAGACTTCTCTGACGAAAAAGGGGGGTACAAAAGGAGTATGTATCCAAACAGGGGAGGAAATCTGTCAAATCTTCCAAGGGTGAACCATTTGTGCATAAAGATCCAGCTTTTGATGATCTTGATGATGATGCAATGGACTATATGGAGACTGAGGATGCTCAAGATGAGGGGAGGACAAGCTTTGTGGTGCTTGAAGAGAAGGAAAGTGCAGATAAGGAAGTAAGTACTGAAGCTCCTGTTAGTACTGTCAAGCCAAATGAAGGTACCGACAAGAGAAATGAAGGTACTGACAAGCAAGATGGAGGTACCGACAGTACAAAAGTTAGTACCGATAGACAAGGTGAAGGTACTGCTGATCAAAATGAAGGGAAAAGTGCTACTCAAACAGCTCCAACAACAACTTCAACACCTACTCCAACAATATTTGGTGATGATGAGACCATTGCACAAGTTCTCATCACAATGAGTCAGAATAAACAGAAGGAAAAGGAAAAAGGAGTAGAGATTAGGAATGTTGAAGATACTGAGAGACCAAGGCCTACTTCAACAAGATCTGTGTTAACATTGAAGCCTCTTCCCAAGATTGATCCAAAAGATAAAGGCAAAAAGATGATTGATGAAGAAGGTGAATCTGATACTGAATCAGATGATATCACTGAAGCTGAAAAGAAGTTTAAAATGCTTGCTAAGGATGAAGAGGTGGCCAGAAAGGTTCAAGAAGAATGGGAAGCTGAAGAGGAAAAGAAAAGGTTAGCTGAAGAAGAAGCTACTAAGGTTGCTCTCACTAATGAGTATGATTTCATACAGGCAAGAATAAATGCAGACAAGATTCTTGCTGAGGAGCTTCAAAAGGAAGAAAGAGAGAAGTTTACCATTGAACAAAGAGCAAAATTTCTTCATGATACCATTGCTGCACAAAGGAAATTTCTTGCTCAACAAAGGTCTGAAGCTATCAGAAATAAACCACCTACAAGAAATCAGCTGAGAAACCAAATGATGACCTATTTGAAGCATGTTGGTGGAAAGAAGCATTCTGATTTGAAGACCAAAACCTTTGAAGAAATACAGGTTTTATATGAAAGATTAAAGATGCAAGATCAAAAATTTGTTACTATTGGATCTGCTGAGGATGAGAGACAGGTTAAGGAGTTGAATAAAGACCCTAAAAAGAAGAGGGTTATCAAAGAAACTCTAAGGAAAGAAGATACAGCAAAGGTACCTGCTGAACAAGAAGTGACAGAGCAAGGTACAAAGAAAAGAAAGAGTGGTCATGTAAAGATGATTGCTAGGAAAAGGCCAAGACCACAGCCAGATGATGATAGTGATGATGAACACAAGGATTATTACATTTGAAAGTACCATAGATAGTGAAATTATAGAGACAAAATCTTTTATTGCTAGGTTGCACAAGGTTTCATCACCAGATGGGAATTACCTTGTTGTTTACAGAGTTAATGGGCACTTCAGGGCATTTAACTATCTAATGGAGGTACTACATATTTTTGACATACAGGATTTGTTTCATTTATATGACTTGGTGATGAAGCGCTACTTAGAAATCACACCAGAAGATATTGAGTTAATTCTTTGGGGAGACTTGAAGATTATGATGGAATCCTCAATAGAAGAAAATGATCAAGGTGATTTATGGAACAATCAACAAGAATAGGAGATTGTTAGATGGATATTATATGATGCTTGTGGAGTTTGCATACTAGAACTTAAGGATGGGACAGTCATCTACATGCTAGTTGAAAGAAGGTATCCTCTCTCCAAGGAATTGTTGCAACAAATGCTTAATTTAGGATTGGAGGTTAAAGAGGAAAGTACTGTTGCACTACAATTGGTAAGATTCATTAAGCAACAGCTTAATGAGGAGTAATGTTACGAATGGAAATGAGAAAGGTTTGGGTGTTGGCTAACCACCACACAAAAAATGGTCATTAGTTCATCATGCTTAACAGGCATAAGAACTGGCTAGTCCATAAGCAAACAACTTATGGTAAAGACTTCTCAAATCCATTTATGGTTGACAATTTACTAAAAATTGTAGGGTTCTCAACTCACCTTGCTTCACAGTTAAGAGTTGGCTAGTCCAGGATCAAACAGTTCCTGGTAAAGACTAATCAAATCTGTTGATAGCTGATAGTTTGCTAAAAACTATATGGTTATCAATGCACCATGTTATGACAATGAAGCATTGGCTAGTCCAAAAGCAAACGGCTTTTGATAAAGACAAGTCAAATCCGTTGATAGTTGGTAGTTTACTCAAAACTACAAGGTAATCAATTCACCTTGTTGTTTATAATAAAGAATTGGCTATCCTAGAGAAAACAGCTACTGGTAAAGGAATATCAAATCTGTTAATGGCTGGTAGTTTGCCAAAAAATACAAAGCCAATTTAGTTGGATGTTGATGTGCTACTGAGAAGACATGTTGCTGATAAAGATGAATAGCTGAAGATGTCAAAATTATCAAAGATTAAGATCAAGATTTGACAGAGTGTTTGGATACATCCTCCAAGAGTTCAAGATGAGTAAACTAAAGATACATGAAGTTAAACATGTTCAACAATCATGTTTAGGGGAGGATTATTGGGAATTATGCATTCCTGACTTAGTATCGTTAGTTATATTAGTTAGTACCGCTAGTTGTAATTTGTACTGACAGTACAAAATAGTTAGTACTAATCAGATAGTTAGTACCGTTAGTATAAAGTAGTTAGTACCATTTATGAGATATGCATGAGATATCTTAAGAAAGGATACGCATGATCTTTATACACATTTTGTAAAGCCCATTAGGGTTTCCTTAGTCTATAAAAGGAACCCTAGGCATAGTTAGTAGATATAGTTCTACACAGATCATAGAGATCAAATAGTAATCATAGCTTGTAATTTGTAACCTAGGCAGATTCAAGGTTTAATATAAAAGTTCTTTTGTGATATTTAATATTGTTCTTCTTAGCATTATTGATTAAATTCCGCATAATCAATAGTGTTTACTCAGTGTTTCATTATTGTTGCTTTAGAATGATCTAAAGGAGCAAACTCTTTGCAAGCTGAAGGTTAAGATCTATTCAGTAAAACGATCCAACAGACAAGTTAAACCTTTAGTGGGAACAACACTCTTTAGGTCAACACTGTATATGTTGTCCTTTCCTAGAACTCTTACCAATACCTGACTTTCATCAGGTAGCTTAAAGTCAGAAGATAAGACTAGACATTTAGTTTTAGTAAAAAGAACATTGTTCTTTTTATCATGGATTTGTGACACACTAAATAGATTATACTTTAACTCCTTACAGAAGTTCACATCATCAAAAACCAATGTACCTGATTTGATTTTACCTTTACCAGATATTCTACCTTTTCCATCACCAAAACAAACAAATCCACCATCATGATCTTCATACTCAGATAGAAAGCATTTGTTCCCAGTCATGTGCCTTGAACAACCACTGTCAAATACTCCTTTTTGCTTGTATTCCTGCTGTTGTGGGTTGCTCTGCACATAAAGTAAGAGAGTTGGGCTCTTTTGGGGATCCAAGCCATTATAGACTTGGATCTACCTCGTGCATCAATGTAGGAATATTTCTTGAATGTAGTTGATGCACTACTGTCTTTGGCCTTCCAAATCCAGCATGCTGAAGCCTTAACAGCATTTTCCCTATTTCCCTTATTTTGACTTATTACTGCTCTATCCCTAGCAGTACTATTATTTGGCTTAACAGTATTAACAGTTTTATTGAAAATATTGTTTTTGTTTGCAAAATATTTGTTAATTGGCCTTGATTTCTATGAATATCTTTTTTTGAAAACATTTGACATTGGTCCAGAATGATTCACAGATGGTTTTGAGCCATCAGTATTAACTGGTTTGTTAGCAGTATTAACAGAAATGCTAGCAGTATTAACACTTGCACTAGCAGTATTAATTTTGCCTGTCCTAGTTAATACTTCTTGTGGAACAAATGTACTTTTGGGTGAGGGTGAGTCAGTTCATTTGCAAAATTCTTATGGTTCACCCTTCTTGCACTGTTCCACACTGGCTTCACAACCTTTTTGTCATACACATAATGCAGATGTTCAAAGCTACCACAAACATAACAAGCTTTATTAATCATTTTGAAATCACTTCCTAGCCTTTGGGACATAAGGTTGTTCCAATTTCTCTGGTTCCCTCTAGGAATGTGTTTGCTATGTTTAGGTGTTCTTACCTTTTCTACTATTTCACTAGCAGACTTAACAAATTTTATCTCATCATAGCTAGATCTCATAGTTTTATTCATAACTCTAGGTATAACATCTACTTCACTTTCATCATCTGAATTCCATTCCTCAATTATTGGTGCAGTAAGGTTGTTCTTTCTAACAGTTCTAGGTTCTACTGCATCACACTAACAGACTCATGAACTATTTCATCTTTCTGTGCATTACTAGGTGTAACAACAGTGATCACATCCAGATGTTCACTCTCTATAACTTCATCTAAAAACATGATATCAGGTTTGGAGGGAATGTAATTCCCTGTATAAGGTACGGGTACAACATGATATCCTTTGTTTTGCTCCTGATTATCTACCATCTCAGTTGAAGTAACAAACTTTTCAGTAGAAGTTACTGCATTGTATCCTAGTCCAGTTTTATACTTATTAGTAATTTGACTTTCTAACAAATTATTCAAGGATTTAGATTAGTTTTGAAATTTCTCTAATGTTTGTTTTAGCTCATCTCTTTCCTTTTTTGCTTTGTCTAACTTCTGTTTGTATTCATCTAAGGCATTATCTCTTAGTCTAACCTCAAGTTTCAAAACATTTATGTTCTCTTCAAAGACAGCCTCATTTTTCTTATAGTGAGCTAGTCTAGTTTCTACTGATTCTAAACCTGCTTTATAAGATAGTAAATTAAATTGAGACTTATTGTAATCAGAATTCAAACTGTCATATTGTTCTTTAAGAGAAACATAAGCTTTTACACATGTTTTTGAACAAGAGTCTACCTCAGAGTCTGAGCTAGAAGAACTTCCTGAAGAAGCATATGCCATCAGTGCAAAGTTTGTAGGTTGTTCTTCTTTAGCTTGATAGCTCCAATCATATCCTCCAATTCCATCTTATGCAATCAAGGCATTCTCAGTTGGAGTTTCCACAGTGATTACTTTTCTTGTAGTCTCTCTTCCATTGTCTCTACTATTCTCTCTACCATTATCTCTTCCTTTGTTCTCCTAATTCCTTGGTAACCTACACTCTCTAGCAAAGTGACCATTCTTGTGACAATTAAAGCATTCTACCTTTGATCTATCAAAGCTAATTCTTTGACTATTCATGTCTAATTTCCTTCATGTTCTCTTAATGAATCTTCTTGCTCTGATTGTCAGCATGGCTATCTCCCAATGTAAATCCATCTCTTCTAGATCATCAGGATCAATTTGTTCTAGATCCTCTCTTGCTAGTTGAGGAGAGTTAGGCTGACTTACTAGGAAAGCACATATCACAGCATCACTAAGATAATCTAAAGATGTAGCATTAACAACATTACTTTAAGTAGTAGTAGTACTAACTCCATATGCAGTGTTATCTGCTTCATTAGTGCTGCTATTGGTGTTTGTGTTGTTGTTGCTGTGGGATGACACAAAAGCCATATTTTGTGAATTCAGATTAGTGCTTGTTGATCCTTTGATTTCAGATTCATAAATCTTTAAGTTATTGTACAGATCATCCAAACAAATAGTTTCAATCTTCACTTTGTTTCTCTAGATCAAGGCATGAGTCTTCCACTCAGCTGGAAGACTTCTTAACAACTTCAAGTTCATGTCTTCTTATGCAATAACCTCTCCCTGAATCTCTAGTTGACTAATGAGTTTTTGCAATCTATCAAACGTTTGATCAATTGTTTCAGAACTTGTTGTAACAAAGTTCTCATATTGTTGTTTGAGTAGAGTTCTCTGTACTTTCTTAGATTCTTTATTGCCTCCATATCTCTTCTTAATAGCTTCCATGAGAAGTTTTTCATCTTTATATGCATGAAACTTAAGTTGATCTTTGTTGGGGAGTGCCATCAATAAAGTTCCTCTTGCTTTCATCTCATTCCTTCTTTCTTGATTCTCTTCTGCAGTAGTAGGTTTATACTCCTACTCAGTTTCTCCTACCTTCTTTTTCAGCACCTTGTTACCATTCAAGATTACCTCCCAGAGAGAGTAATCATTCATGATGAAGTATTGTTCTGTCCTTATTAGCCATAAATCATATTCCCCAGGATTAAGAATAGGAAGTTTAGCAATAAGAATAACAATTCTAGAACTAGTTTCTAACACAGGTGAATAAACAAAACAAAAAGCTTCAATAATAATACGATCACTCTAGGATAGTGTTAGGGTTTACAACCTTGAAGCTAAAATGATATCAATACAAAAGATATCTAACTCTATACCCTAAGACCTCCTTTTATACACCAAGGAAGCTTAGTCGGTTTACAATACTTTTCTAAGATAACATGATCTTTTCTATAAACAAGTTATACATATCTTCTACATAAATAACATAACTTCATGCATCCCCCCATATTGGATATTGTAACACAGACTTCCCCACCCCCACAACCCCCCCACACCTCCACCCTCAACCCCCACACCAAAAACCCCCCCCCCCGCGAACCCCACCACAATCTCCCCCCTGATACCACCCCCACCCCCCCCACCCAACCACCACCCCCCTCCCCCCCACCCCACACCCCCCACCCCACCACCCCCCATGAGCAACACCCCCACCACCCCCCCCACCCACCCAACCTCACCGCACCGCGCCTCCAACCACCCCCCCCCCAACCAAACCACACCCCCCCCTCCCACACACCCCACCGCCTCCACCCGACCACCTCCCCCTTTAAACCCCCCAGACCCCCCACCGAAACCCCCACTAGACCCCCCCCACACCTACCCCCCAACCCATACCACACACCACACAAACCCCCCACCCCCCCACCCACCCCCAAACCCCCCGAACAACCCCGCCACCCCACACCCCCCAAAACACTCCCCCTACACCCCAACCCCCCCACCACATCAACAACCCCCCCCTCCCCACCTTGACTAACCCCCCCTACCCCCCACCCAAACAACCCCCCTCCACCACCCCCACTCCTAACACCAACCCAAAACCAACACCACACCCCGTTACCAACACCCCCACCCCCCCCCAACCCCGAACCTAACCCGCCCCCCGCCCCCCCCCCAACCCCCCCCCCCCCCCCCCCCCCCCCACCTCAAACACCCCCCCCCCCACCCCCCCCAAACCCCACCGAATAAACCACCCCCCCACCCCTTGCTACCCCACCCCCCACCCATATGAGTGATGAACCACCCCCCCCACAACCCCCTCACCTTACCCCAAACCCCACCCCACCCCCCCCGCCCCACACCTCCCACACCCACACCCCCTAACCCCACACCCCCAACCCACCCCCCCCCCAAAGCCCCCCCCATAAAAAAAAAAAACCCAAACCCCCCCCTCACAACAACCTAAAACAACCCCCCCCCCCCCCCCACCCCCCACCATCCTAACTCAACATCACTCCCTCCAAATAAACCCATACCTTATCCAATCCACCCCACACCCCCACCACCATATTTGCTTATATTTCTGCTTATGAACGATTGCACTCCACCAAAAAGTCAGTAGCCGTAAATGCACATATATGTGTGAACACCGCCAAAAACCCATGTGCAACTCGTCCTCAATCCACAATGTAAGAAAATTCTAGAAAGAATATTATGCACTCCTCTACAAAGTTCCAACCCAATCCATCATTAAGATGCTTAACCAAACATTGCCATTGTTTCCATAAAAAGACTTCCATACTGCGCAAACCCTATCATACATAATATTTAGACATCACGGAATAAACAATAATATGAAAATCCTGTTTTTTTTGCAAAACTTTTGATAACAGGACCTGATTTTGTGAATATCCTACATTTTTTAAAACAATTGAAATTGGACTAGGAAGATACACATATGGTTTTAAGCCAGCAAATTAACTGGGGTACCCCTTTATGTAACGTTTAAACAACAAAAATTCCCATGCATATCAACACTTGCCACTAGCAAATAATAATATGACTTCCTAAGTTAATACTGAAAATGTAACAAAAAACTTTTAAGGGGATGAGTGGAGAGTCATATTTATTAGCAAATTCTTATGTTAAACCCTTCGTTGTAATTGTTCCAATACTGGCTACAAAAACCTTTATAATTATCACACACATAAATCAGAAGTTCAAAAATTCCACAAAGATAACAAACTTAGTTAACATTTTAAAATCACTCCTAGCCATATGGGACATAAGAAAGTCCAAATTCTCTAAGTTCCCTCAAGGAATTTGTTTGTTATGGTAGGTTTCTAACCTAATCTAACAATCACTGATCTCCTTACCCAAATATTATCATTTCCATAGCTAGATCTCACAGTATTATCATAACTCTAGGTATAACATCTACTTCACTTTCATCATCTGAATTCCATTGCTCAATTATTGGTGCACTAAATGATGTTTCTTTTTTTTTTGAGCTAACAGTCTATGTTCTACTACATCATACCTCACAGACACATGAATTATCTCATCTATCATTTGCATTTTAAGGTGTAACAACAGTGATCATAACCCTATGTTCACTCTCTAATAACTTCATGCCCAAAAACATGAAAACGATTGTTAGGATGAAATGTATTCCCGGAATGAATAAGGTACGGGTAACAAGCATGAAACCTTTTGTTTGCTCCTGATTGTCTAACATCTCAGTTGAACTAACAAACTTTTCTACTGCAGGTTGAGCTGTAGTAGAAGTGACTGCATTGTATCCTAGTCCAGTTTTACACTTATCAGTAACTTGACTTTCTAACAAACTATTCAAAGATTTAGATGAGTTTTGAAATTCCTCTAATGTTTGTTTTAGCTCATCTCTTTCCTTTTTTGCTTTGTCTAACTTCTGTTTGTATTCATCTAAGGCATTATCTCTTAGTCTAACCTCAAGTTTCAAAACAATTATGTTCTCTTCAAAGACAGCCTCATTTTTCTTATAGTAAGCTAGTCTAGTTTCTACTGATTCTAAACCTGCTTTATAGGATAGTAAATTAAATTGAGACTTATTGTAATCAGAATTCAAACTGTCATATTGTTCTTTAAGAGAAGCAAAATCTTTTACACATGATTTTAAATAAGAGTCTACCTCAGAATCTAAGCTTGAAGAACTTCCTGAAGAAGCATATGCCATTAGTGCAAAATTTGTAGGCTGTTCTTCTTTAGCTTGATAGATCTAATCATATCCTCCAACTCCATCTTGTGCAATCAAGGCATTTTTAGTTGGAGTTTCCACAGTGATTATCTTTCTTCTAGTCTCTCTTCCATTGTCTCTGACATTCTCTCTTCCATTATCTCTGCCTTTAATCTCCTAATTTCTTAGAAACCTACAATCTCTAGCAAAGTGACCATTCTTATGGCAATTGAAGCATTCCACCTTAGATCTGTCAAAGCCAACTCTTTGACCATTCAAGTCTATCTTCCTGCTTGTTCTTTTGATGAATCTTCTTGCTCTAATTGTCAACATGGCCATCTCCTAATATAAATCCATCTCTTCTAGATCATTATGATCAATCTGTTCTAGACCCTCTCTTGCTAGTTGAGGAGAGTTGGGCTAATTTACTAGGAAAGCACATATCATAGCATCACTGAGATAATCTAAAGATGTAGCATTAACAACATTACTTTGAGTAGTAGTAGTACTAACTCCATATGCAGTGTTATCTGCTTCATTAGTGCTGCTATTAGTGTTTGTGTTGTTGTTGCTGTGGGATGACACAAAAGCCATATTTTGTGAATTCAGATTAGTGCTTGTTGATCCTTTGATTTTAGATTCATAAATCTTCAAGTTATTGTACAGATCATCCAAACAAATAGTTTTAATCTCCACTTTGTTTCTCTAGATTAAGGCAGAGTCCTTCACTCATATGGAAAGACCTCTTAACAACTTCAAGTTCAAGTGACTTCATATGCAATAACCTCTCCCTGAATCTTCTAGTTGACTAATGAGTTTTGCAATCATCAAACGTTAGATCAATTGTTTCAGAACAAGTGCAACAAAGTTTCTCATAATGTGGTTTTGAGTAGAGTTTTTATGTACATCTTGGATTCTTTATGCCTCATACTCTTCTTAATAGCTTACCATGAGAAAGTTTTTGCTATTTTTATAATGGCATAAACAAAAAAAATAAACAACACTCGCCGCAGCGAAGCGCGGGTTCAAAATCCTTGTTTGTAAACATATTAAATAATTTTAAATTTATTTATAATTAATTTAAATTATCTTAAAATTATCTTGTATAAAATTATAAAAAAACTAAAAATAACTTTAGCCACGACAATGTCATAGCTAAAGTTGGCATACCAAAATTTCATTAGCCCCCCACAACATTTTCATTAGCCCGCCAAAACCCTTAGCGGGGACAGATATCATAGCAAAATGCACTAGAAGACAAAAACATTTTTTTGTAAATAAATACCAAGCTAATTTGACTTTTACCAATATCTTTAGCTACGAGAATGTCATAGACAAAGGTTGATGGTCCTGAATGAACAGATCTTTAACTCCTTAGCTTTATATAAGGTTTAGTATCTTTGAATAAATCCAAAGGTACTAAGGTTGAAACTTTGTGTATGGGATATAAACTATGCGGAATCTAGTTTGTATCAAATAGAAGAATAACAATTATAGAACAAGTTTCTAACACAGATGAATAAACAAAAAAAAGCTTCAATAATAATACGAGCACTCTAGGATAATGCTAGGGTTTACAACCATGAAGCTAAAATGATATCAATACAAAAGATATCTAACTCTATACCCTAAGACCTCCTTTTATACACCAAGGAATCTTAGTCGGTTTACAATACGGACGATACTTGCACCAAAGGTTTCCCTACAGGGACGTCTTTTTTTTCTTTGCATTTCGTAACGTTTGAGACGAAACATGCAATTTGGCTAAAATTTAAGAACGATTTATGCAATTTACTCAAAGGAATGTGTATAGGAATGAAAACTTGATAAAAGACCTATTAGGTTGGTTTTGAGTGGGTTTGTTTATTTTTGTGAGTCATTTTCTTTTCTTTTTCTCTGTACATGTGTAAACCTTTCTATATTAATTCATATTCTTTGTTATTATATTATTTAAATAATTTTTTTATTTGAATTGTATATTATAAAATATATTTAAATAAATATAATTTCTTTTTTCTAAACTACATCAAATCCAAATCTTATACCAAATCTAAATCATAATCCAACCTCACTTATAAACCAAACGAACCTTTAAACTCTACTTGAGCAGTGAGATTATGGGCCGTAGCAATCATCTCATTTACGACTACGTGCTGCGACTCATTTAGAGTCCATGACATATCAAATGTGAATGAAATTAGACTTGTTCTCTAAATTTAGCAATAAAGAGTACCATTGTAAAAATTACGTAATGGTATACATCTTGAACGTGCATGAAGTATAAATTCCTTCTAATAGTTCACTTGTTTTACAAAAGAAAAAGGTTACAAATTATACTCGCACAAAGAAGCAATGCCGATACAATATTAACATCAAACACAACACTAATTTTCACAAAGTAAACAAGAAAAAACCTTTTGAGAAAACGATTTTGACGATTTCCTTGTAGACGGTGTTGCTTCCTCTAAACAAACAATGTGAGTCCCATCTTTGCCATCTCTTTTGGCTTGATCACAATCATCGCAAAACTTCTTAAATGCGCTTTCCACATAACTTGCACCTTCAGTTACTGTCATGTTCTCCACTAATTTGTGAGGGAACGTGTCTTTTTTACTGTCCCCGTTTAAAACAGCGCCTAGTTGGACCAACTCTTGTTGGAACTCGCTTAATTTTTCGTTTTCATCTGGCTCAGTCTCGCGCATTTTCTTGGGGTCCGGGCAATGGTCCAATCCCCACCCACCCCACCCCACACCCCCCCCCACCCCACACCCACCCACCACCCCACCAACCACCAACCCACCCAAACAAACCAAACCAAACAACCCCAACCACACACCCCCCCAACACCCCCAAGTCCCCACAAATCACCCCAATCCCCCCCCCCCCAACCCCCACCACCCCCACCACCCCCCACCCCACACAACACCCCCCACACCCCCCCCCCCCAAAGTCACCCCCCCCACACCCAACACACACCCCCCAACCCCCACAACCCACCACCCCCCCACCCCCAACACCCACACCACCCACCCCCACCCCAACAAGACACCAACACAAACCACCCCCCCAACCAAACCCCCCAAATCAAAACACACCCCCCACACCAAAACACCCACCTACAACCCACCCCCCCAAAGTCACCAACACCAAGTTCTCACCCCCCCTAATCCACCCCCTCCCCCACAACAACACCACCCCTCCAACCCCCCCAAAGTCACCACAACACCCCACCCCCCCCACACCCCCCCCCCCACCACCCCCACCCCATTCCCAACCCCCCCCCCCCCAAAGTTAACAACCCCCCCACACACCCCCACACCCCCCCCTAAGTCAAACCACAACCCCCCCACCACACCACACCACCCCCCCCCCCCCTAACACCACAACCCAAAAGTTCAAAGTCCCCCCAAAATCATACCCCCCCCCCACAATCAAACCCTCCCCCAACACCCAACCCTCGTAGGATGACCCCCTACAACACCTCAAAGTATAAACCACAACCCACCACCACCCCATCCCCACCCCCTCCACCCCCATCCACCCCATCCCCCACCACTACGTCCTCTTCCGTAGCCCCACTCAACCCCCCCATCCCAAACCACCCCCCACAACAACGCCCCCGATCCCCCCCACCCCCCCAAAGTCCCCACCCCTCTCAACAGTACCTTAAGTCCCCCCCCCCCACACCACCCCAACAAGTCCCCCTACACCCCACCCCAAACACCCCCACACCCCCCCCCCCCCCCAACCCACCAAAAGTCCCCCACCCAACCCCCCCCGTCCCCACCCCCCCTCCACACAACCCAGCCCCAACCCCCCACCCCCCAAACACCCCTCACACCCAACCCCCACCCCAACCACTACCCCAACCACCCAACCCCAACCAAAAAGTACCAACCCCCCCAAACCCCACCCCACCACCCCACCACCCAAAAATGTCAAACACCCCACCAACCCACCCTCCCATCCCCACCACCCCACCCCCCCACAAAATCCCCCCACACCCCAAACACACAACCCCCAACCCCCACACACCACACACACCCCCCCCTCCCCAACAATCCTAAAGTCCCCCCACAACACCCCGCCCCAACCACCATCAAAAGCCTCTAAGCCATCCCACAATGTCCAACCCCACCCACCCACCACCATCAAACCCTCATCATCATACAACCACCCCACCACACCACCCCCCTCTACCCCCCACCCACAACCCACCCCCCAAACAATACAAAGAACCACGAATACCACTTCCCCCACAACAACCCCCTACAAAAACCAAAGTCACAAACTAATAGTACACCACCACACCAAAGTTCCCCCTACTCAAACCAAAGCAAACCAACCCAATACAACACCCACAACACACCCTCAAAGTAACTATAGCACACATTTGAAGAACATTATTACGTGTAACTGGTAATGTTAAGTTAATAAATGAAACCGCAGTAAGAAAAAATTCTAAGAGATACATACAGAACACAATGATTTAAAAAAGGAAACAAAACATAACTAAAATGTCGAAAAAATCCATTTTTTGATTTCTCGGTTTGTATAGTTCATAGGTCTGAAATTGAAGCCGATTTTAGTTAACCATACATGCACATTGAACTATTGAAGTAGTATTAATACCTGGACAATCTGTTCTTGGGGTAGTTCTGCTAGCAACACCTTCAAAAGTACCAGCCCATTCGTCTCGTTTTGTTAAATGTGACTTTAGACCAAAAATCTTTTTAACAGTTGCCGGAATAGATGAATGTTCAAACTCCGATGTAGGATATGGCCCCTCTGGTTTATGTAACACTGCAAAGTTCATTTAATTCGCAACCGGTATTGATTTATGTTAGATTAAAATGACATGAAATGTATGCCCTTATATTTAAATAAATATAAGTAACAAAAACGTAACAATATAAGTTGGAAGAGTATAAATGATTTTACCAGTCCCACGTTCGATCCATGGAGAAACAAGAATGGCAGGCACCCTAACACCGAGTCGATTAAAGTTGAAATTATAAGGTGGAGGACCAACGAGACCGTCAGGATTTGGAATACCAACATGAGGCGTTGGTACATGATCATAGAAACCACCATGCTCATCATATAAGACTACAAACAATATTTCATTCCATTGTGGGCTTGATCTCAATGCTTCGTAGACTTCTTTCACGAACTTTTGACCATCAGACACATCATGTGACGGGTGATCATCGTTTCCTGGTACACCTTTGATCCCAAAATACCTTTGTTCAACAACGACATAGTTTGGTAGCTTTCCTTCCTTGCAATGATGCTTGAAATGTAGATCAAACTGATGGAAGTTGTCTATATATTTTAATTTTCGCAGGTTTCTGTACGTCACATTCAAGGTAGAATGAACGGAAAATTAGAAATCAAATTACTAGAGGTTCGTGTTCTTAACTATACTATTGTTTTATAATTATAAAGTTAAAGTAATCACTTGGTTTGAGACACTAATACCGCTAGGACAAATGCTCGCTGATAATTATTTGACTGATTAGTGATTACCCGAATTAAGGAATCACATCAAACTACAAAACCAGTTTAGCTAAATTCATGGTTTCAAGATCCACTGTCCATTGTATTAAATTTAAGTAGAATAGTTAGTTACTTCTATATTGACTATTGTCGTTGAATAGTCGCTTAAACAAATTACAAATCATCCACTTGTTCAGGAATATAAAATCTGACGGGGTTGTAGCAATAATAGAAGTGCCAAACAGCCATTGTCGTTTAATGTACCATGCGTAATCTAAACTTTTGATATTATAAAATTGTTTCTTATTTCCTATAATTGTAGTAAACTTTTTATGGAAGAGTTTCTAGCCTAGATAAACTTAATAAATGACACACTAACTTAAGGTTGCAAGTTCATGTCTTAACGTGGATAATAGGTTGGTTTTAGAAGTCTATACTTGGATTAGAGATGTGTGTATCATTGCTTTTATTCTTCTTTTTGAATGTAGGGTTTATTTTATTTTAGCCGAAAGGGGAAAAGAAAAGACAACGCAAAAGCAAGTAGGGTCAAAATTATAAGACAGGCTGCTTAAATTACTCGTTATATGACATGAAAAGCAATTTTGAGCTTACTTTATCATTTATTTGAATCATGTAGACATATTAAAGAATCAACGTGACTAATTATAAAAAATAATAAAAGTCTTGACTTGAATGGGATCCTATCATAATTTAAAAATCTATTACACATGCATTTACACTTAATATATAGTATAACGTAGAAGTTTAACATCTAAAAAATACACATGTTCCAGATCATAAAGGTAAGAGGATGAAGAAATTATAATAATAGAGTTGTTAAAAATAACAAGAGCAATTAGTGTAATGGAGCAGGTATACCATTGAAGTTTATGATAATATTAATTAATGCTAATTTCAGTTAAATATATAGTAATGATAATAGTTTAACTTCCATTAACAAAAAGCATAACTATCTATAAGTTATTATGAATACATATCAGTCAAATTATGTACCCCTGGTTAAGATTCTGGTTTGCAAATTTAGCTATATATCAACAATATAAAGACTATACACGAAGAAAAAAAAAAGGTTACCTGAAGAAAAGAGTCGATGGAGGTAACTGATAGTAAATTCCAAAAGAATGACCACCCTCCTCCACAGACTCAAATATGGTCTTTTGTGGGTAACCTTCTATCATCGACTTGTTGTCATTTGTGGTCGCACCGTATGAAGTTGCAGAATGAACATACAATCTGATATGATCATATAACATAATAAACATGTAAAGCAGTTAATATCAAAAGTTTATGATACAATCTGGCTCGACACTTATTTTGAAAATACTAAATAGTAAGATGGACACTGTAATCGTGTATGTAAACGTTAACCTGTTGGGTTGAGTCAAAGTGGGAATTGAAGAAAACCACCTATCACAAACAGCAAACTCTGAAATCAACTCTTTGTAAACAGGCAAAGAGTCGGGCTCAAACCCACTCATGACCACCTCAGACAAGCCCGGTTGGACCTTTTCGGCTTGTTGAGCAAATCCATCCATTGTTGGTGTTAGATGATCATGAGCTCCCTCGGACCATTCCTTACCAAATATTTGTTCATAGGTAGCTTCAAAAGAATGACCAGGGTCCGGTTGGATGAACCCGGCCTTGTTAGTATGGTACAAACGTTGCGATTCATGGTTGGTCGTGGACAAAAGATTGGACTCTTTTCCTGTAACACCATCGATCTAGAGATGATGCATTTTCATCCATCCTAACATATGATCAAAGGATCGATTCTCTTGAACTAGAATAACGATTGTTTTTATTGGTGATGCCATAATGGAAATGTTAGAGGGGTTTGTAATTGTATGATTTGCTATGGTTGATAGTTGGAATATATGTTTATGGATTTGAGGAGGCTTTTTGATATTTTAGTTTTTTAGGCTGGATGGCGGCTTTACAAGTAGGACCGTTTTAGCATGAGTTCAAAATGGTTTCTGTATTTATTCTTTTATATTAGTGATACCATGCATGTACCATCAAGTGTTAAATAACCCTTTCGGAATATATAGCAATCTAGTTTTATAACTCGTTCATGTACGAGGTTTGAGGAATATATATCGCAAATTATATTGCACAATAACTTTGTTTCGATAGAGTTATGTTAACTTGTGACAAACAAGCAAAAGAACCCGCGCGTTGCAGCGGGGCTAATTTTTTTCTGAATAATTTTTTTTAACGTTTCGGGGGTTTTTTTTTGGTGATGCGTTATGACGGGGCTAATTTTTAATATTTTCTTTTTTTGTATGATTCGGAGAAAAAAAATTTGCGTTGGGACGGGCTAATTTTTTCCCGAATATTTTCTTTTTTTGGGACGGTTTTGTAATTTTTTTACGTGGAATTTTTGTGTAAGAAAATCGTATAAATAGTTTAAAAGGTCGAGGTCTCCGTTTTGTATTTTTTTTACTTTGGGCCAGATTTTTGGCTATTTGAGGGGGGTTTTTTTTGGCTAATTTTTTTCCCCCCCCCCCCCCCTTTCCACACCGATATTTTCCTTTTGTTTGTACGATTCCGGTATTTTGTTTTGCGTTGGGACGGGTTTAATTTTTTCCGAATATTTTTTTTTTTGGGACGTGTTCGATATCTTTTTTTTTGGGCCGAAGGAATGTAAAAAAGTTGTGAACAATAAAAAATTTGACGTGTTGTTTTTTTTGTTAATTTTTTACGGGATGTTTGTGTAAGAAATCGTAAATAGTTAAAAAGTTGAGGGACGTTTTTGTATTTTTTTTTTACTTGGGCTAGATTTACATGCTAATTTTGGGCTAGTTTTTTTTTTTTTACTTGGGCCACAATTTTATGCGAATTTTAGGCTAGTTGTGGCGACTAATGTGTATATTAGTAATAATTTTTTTTATTTGGTCTTATGTGTTGGGCTCTCATGTTTTAAAGTGTTGTATTTTTTTTGCTATATGTTTTTTTTAATATAATGAGTTGTTACGTTTCGGACCTTATCGATTATTTACAGTTATTAGGTATCGAAGATTTTTCCGAGGGTATTTTTTTATCCTGAATAAATCGGAAACTTTTGTAATATTTTTTTTACCTCTTACTTTGTGGCATACAAAATTTAAAAAAACAAAAAAAAAAATAATTAAAAAAAAAAACTAAAATCGGTGCTGGGCCCAAAATTGAGAGCCTTTAACGTCGCAATGTGGCTACCACTGTCAAACAAGACATTGATTTGCCTCGTGAATGTGTATCTTTGTAGCTTATGTGTAGGGCCTCTGTTTAAAGTGTTGTTTTTTTTTTGCCTATATGGGTTTTTTTTATTATATGTTTTACGTTTAGTGGACCATATCGATTATTTAAAGTTATTAGAGTATCGAAGATATTTCCGCGGGTATTTTTTTTATCTGAATAAATCCGAACTTTTGTAATATTTTTTTTCCCTCTTACTTTGTGCATACAAATTAAAAAAAAAAAACTAAATAATTAAAAAAAAAAAACTAAAATCGGGCTGACCTAAAATGGGAACCAGTTACTGTAGCAAAAATGGCCACTGTTAAAACGTACTGTGGATTTGTCGTGAATTGTGTATATTAGTAATTATAGTTTTATAGTTTTGTAATGTATAAGATTTTTCGATCGAGTGGATTCATTCATATCGCTTAACAAAATAGAAATTTTTGAGATGTTCCAATAAAAAAAGTACGCTTTTTTGAACTCTTTTCACCCTATTGTTCTAAATTATCCGGAAGACAAGTTGTGGTGGAAGGATGTGGTTGATAACCTTCGTAAGTTTGTTGTGTCTCATGTGTGGCAGTCAATTCGTCCTCGAGCAAATACTATAGATTGAATTGACATTGTGATAGGAAGGCACATGTAGAAAACTTGAAGGGGGGTTTGAATAGTTTTCCTAAAAAAATTTGATTTTTTTAGATTTGTTTAACACTTTTGAAACTTTTTGTGAAGTGATCTAAAATATTGATGTTTCGTACATACAAGTGAATAAGTAGAGATGTTAAGAGTAAAGAAAAGCTTAGAGTATAAAAGGAGATCACAGGGGGACACAAGTATTTATTGTGGTTGGTACTAGGAACACCTTCATTTTCCTACTCCACTTCCCGAGTCACTTACTCGAGAGTTTGTTAAACACTAGTCACCGAGCTCCTTTCACTTGGCGGAGAAGCCTTCACAACGATGGTACACTTCTATAGGTTACAAAGATGTTCACGAATTTTCACACACCGAGGAATCGTTCGATAACACAATCTACACTTGTTGACAACTAACAATACAACTAATAAATCACAGCAAGTTGCTCTTTTGAAAGAAGTAATGAACGAAGAATCATGATCAGACACTTTTGATGCGTGCTTAAAACTTTCGCGTATTTGGAAATTCCTTTCTTGAAGTGAATTACCTACACAAGAATTAGAAGAAGAGATGATAGAGCTGAGAGAGAGGTCAATTGATTAGAGAGATAGGATTTAGATGAGAAATGTGTTGTAAAACATGGAATATAAGGCTTGGTATTTATAGCCAAAACATTTTACTGTAGGCCGGTTTCTTCGGTTATGCTGTTTAATCCCTCAATGGCACCGGCTTGCAAAACTAAGGGCACCGGCAAACAGTAACTAAATTCGGATTTTAATTTGCAAAATCTTGAGAAATCTTTTGTAATCTTATGAGATTTTCTTTAGATTTGCTGCATTTGATTATACACTAAATTAAATAATTAAATTAATAAGTGTAAGATGATTTTGTGTAAAGTTAGGGTTTAAAAAGATATATGTACTTTCTCAAGTTGCATGTGTTTTTCTACAAAGATGGGAGATAGTAAAGAGATCATGTTTTGAGATGATAAGGAGGTTTGAGAAGAATGGTGAGTTAGAATGGTTATGTTTTGTCATTAATAAAACCTAGGTCTAAGTTGATTGTAAAAATGTTTTGTTTAAAACCGGTTTATTTGTATTAACAATCTCCCCCTTTTTGTTGATGACAAAACATATTAAGGATGATTAGACTTGTATTTAAACTTGGTTACTTTCTCCCCCTTTTTGTCGAAACAAAAATAGAAAGCAAATGTATGAGAAATATAGAGATATTACTAGATGGAAAGATCCATCCTTGATGAATCCTACAAAACAAATATATGTATAAATAAATGAGATATGCCCCCTTGCTTTGTGAGTACCTACAAAGAAAAGTTAGGGGTCCAAGAAATAGAAATGGCCTTTGTAGTACCGGCTAGTCGGTGTTGTCCTATGAAAGGCACCGGTTCGTTAGCTAATGGCACCGACTGACTTTAAAAAAGTCAAAAGTCCACCAATTTTACATATTTAGTATGGCAAAGAGCAACAAATATAGCACAACTGTGTAATTTTATCTAGAGAAAGCATAAAGACATTACAATAAGACAAGAGATTCTTAACGAAGGTTCCTAATGAATTTATTATTTTGTTCTACTACTTAAGTCTTATTATTAGATGTTGTGCGTTATGACATTTAGGCGGTCGAGAATGTGGTTGAGAATGAATCTCTCATTTTCTCCTTGGGCGGTTGTCGACCAAGACCTTGATGCTCTTTGCCGTAATGTTAATCAATACATCTTATGAGTGAAAGCAAGGGAAAAGGATGTTGTTGTGGTCCCAATGTCGGAAAGCGATGCTAGGTGGGCGTTGAGATGTGGAGGTGGAAAGCAATGGTGGAGGGAGAGAGGAGGTGTTGTTTGGTTCTATCTCCGGAGTCAGGCAGATGGGAAAAGTAGAGTTATAGGAGGAATAGGAGGTTGGTCATTTGCCAAACCGTTCAATGGTTGCAAAGGTTGGTTAGGAGGTGATGGATTTGTGTTGATGGGGGGGGGGGTGGAAGATCATAACACATCTAGTAAGATGGAGATGATGGTAAAGTAGCGAACAAGATTCAAAGGGGATCCAAGGTTAATAGCTACCGGTGAGGTGAGCTTGGATGGTTGAGTAGGAGCGGGTGGTGGCGTAGTCAATGGAGGAGGAGTTGACTTAGGAGTAAGCAAGTAATTTTCATTGGAGTTAATTTTTATTGGAGATAGTGGTGGAAAGATTATCGGAGAAGTTAGTGGAGCTCTCGTGTGTAGTCCGATGGTGGAGAGAATGGTTGATAGGGAGGAGAAGAAGTTCTTGGATTGACAAAGCAACATGGCCTAACACTAATTCTTGCGGTTCGTTTTAGATTAGTTTTGTTCTCTTTAGGCATTGTGAAGAAAGGAAGGACACAAGAGGTAGGAGTGAAGAAGAAGGACAAAAATGGTGCACTATTTATAGAGGAAGATTTGAGTTAGACTTAAATGTTTTGCTTGTTAACTTAGTTAAAATCTAATGATTAGATTGTGGCTAAGGTCAACTTCTATTTTTTAGAACCTAAGTGATGTGACAAGGAGGGAAAGTAAACTGGTTTCAAATTTGGAAACTTCATTTTTTCAGTATATTAATATCTCGAGATCAGTTCTGGCCGGTTCTGCCGGGTGCCTATTCTGTTAGGGCACCGCAGTGAAATTTGAATGGACGGCTATGGGCAGACAAGATTTTTGTAGAGGGTTTTTGAGAAAAGTTTGATACTGTTGGGAGGTTGCAGTTTTTCTTGACTCGTATGACAGAAAAAATTTATTATTTGTTTTATTTTGAGAGACAAAACCTTAAGCCTCCTTTTGATGTTTGCTCAATGAACGTTGTTAAAAACGACATATTAACCATGTTGTTTCTTGGTTAACGTTCACGAGGGACAAGTCATACAAAATACACAAATAATACATTTTTATTTGTATTGGAACATGTAGTTAATATGTAAGAATGATTTGACACAAATGAGGGAGTATTTAGGGATTTTAGATTTCTAAAGTTGTGTAAGTTGGAATAGGTTCATTTGAGCAAGTAAATTAAATATGATCCCAACATAGCATGTGTGAGATGGATGTCAAGGTCATATTCTTTTCATCTTGGAAAAGGATACAGATATTTTCATGTTTTATGTTGGTAAAACATGTGGAGTAGAAGAAATATCTTGAGAGGCAACTTGATATTTTTCGAGCTCCAAGCAAATAGTATGTTCGATTTCTTGCTCAAACTCAAAACTGTCAAGATGATCGAATTTGTGATCCAAGTCATAATTTGAATAATGAATTGGATTACTACTCAAGAATCATCTGAGCTCCTCCTCATCAACACTTCATTTTAAGAAGCAAATCAAAGATTATGAAAACATATTCCAAGGGAAGGACTGAGAAGGTTCATGATTTCTATTCATGCTATGAGGCGAAAGGAGTCATGGAAGATTATTTTCCTTCTAGTACCTGAAAGTTATTTTTGAACTTGAGATCTTAGAGTTCTTTGATTAAGGTTTCCTATGACGGTTTCTAAGGGATGATCTTTAGATTCTTTGATGTTCGAGATTTGTTTTATTTAATTGGTTCATTTTTCCTTAATTCAAAGTCTTTACTATGGTTTTCTTTGATGTCGGACTTCTAGTAAGTCATCATCTACTAAAGGAGGTGAACTAGGAGGAGGAGTTTCATCAAACTTGACATTGAGAGATTCTTTGACTTTCATGGTTTCTTTATTTAGAACTACATAGGCTTTACTATTAGGGGAATATCCTAAGAAAACACCTTCGGATGGTTTAGGGTTGAATTTTGTAAGGTAGTCTTTGTATTTAAAATGAAACATTTACTACCAAAAACTTTGAAGTGTTTCTTAAGTTGGGATTTTGTACATTTGTAAGCTCAAAAAGGAGTTTTTCGAGAAAGGTCTAATAAGAATCCTATTTAGAATGTAGGTGGAGGTTTCAACGGCATTGCACTAAAACTTTTGAGGGATTGATTGTTCATTTAGCAATGTTCTACTCAGTTCTTGTAAGGTTCTATTCTTACGTTCTACTACCCCATTTGATTGTGGAGTACGTAGAGCCGAAAAATTATGAGTAATGCCATTAGCGTTCACAAAAAAGCTTCCGAGATTGTTACATCATTATAATATTCCGACCATGATCCATACAAATTGAAATAATGGGGTACCTTTGGGTTTTGATTCTTTTACTTAGATTTTTTAAAATGATCTCAAAAGCTTTCATTTTTATGTTTTAAAAAAACCTTGTCCGAGGTGTATCTTGAGTAGTGTCAACAATGACCAAAGTGTAGATGTTTGCCTCGTAAATTTGACACGGTGCCGAGGACCCAAACATGCCCATATGATAAGTTTAGACATTTTAGAAGTAGAAACCATTGTTTTTAGGCCTTATGGCTTTACATGTACTTGTTTTCCAACGTTGCAACGTCGCAAAAATATTTTTCAAACTTTAGGTTTGGTAGGTTCTAACAAGTTCCTTTAGATGATAGCGCTTGTATAAGTCGCATATTGGCGTGACCCAATCTTCGATGCCATAAGGTCGATGTATCATCTATAGAGGTTAAACAAAGGGTGTCTTTTGGTGAGTTCCCCATTTTTCATAATGGTAAAGGCTATTTTCCTCAATTCCTTTTCTAAGTTATGCCGTTTTTCTAATTATTTGTGCTACGGTTTCATCTAAATAGTACATTGCACACTTTAAACACTCCTTTAAACTGTAAAACCTCATTCTCAGCTTATAAATCTTTGTTCCAAGCTATCAAACCTTAATACCAGATAGTGACAAAGTAAAAACAAACTTATTGAACAGATCTATACTATAAAATAAGCAAAAGCTATAAGCTAACAGTAATTGCTATTTTTTTAGATTTTTTTCACTGTTTTATAAAAGTAAATTGCAAACTAAGATCTAAGCCAACAGATAAACATATTAAGCATAAAACATCTTTAATAAACAACAATAAGCTACTTTTAATAGAAATAAGCAATTAATAAGCAGTTTAAAGCTAATAGTAAACAGATAAGCTAGAAATTTAATGACAGCAAAGTAAATGAAAAAGGAAAAGGAAATGGTACCTACACCTCAGCTAAACAGAGGTGGAATGCTCACAATAGAGCTTATATCAATAGCTTAAGCTTATAGCTTAAGCTTATTCCAATTACCTAGTCTAATCCTATCACTTGACCTTCAAGCACTATTACCTACTTGAAAACTCAGCAGCCATCCAATTCCATGGAGTTTTCAAGTATTATAAGAGAGCTTTTATGTAGCTTAAGAACAATAAGAGCTTATGAAACAGTAGAGCTTATTTAGCCATTTTGTATGAAAGTAAAACTTATGAAAATTCAAATTTAATAATAAGAACACTTAAACTTTCATTAATAGAAAACTGAGTTACAATATTGAAAATGAAACGTTACATGAAATGAAAATACAAATAAGCTAAATTGACATAAGCTAAAATTATTTAAAAACTACTAAAAAGCTAAAAACTAACTAACTTTTTTCTGTGAGTGAGGAGAGCTCTATATTTATAGGTAGAGATGGATGCTTCTAGGTCTTGTGAACACGCTCCCCTTGGTTTGATCTTGGCCTTTCATTGACTTCTAATCATTGGATTCTCAATTTAAGCCGTTGGATAAGATTGAGGCACACGGATTGCCACGCTGGCAATCCAATAATTGGCTACTCCTGTGCTTCTTTTGGCTTGATTTTAGTGCAAATTCCTTCAATTTGCGTGTTTCTTTAGGAGTCCACGTGTGATTCCCTAGTCAGAGCTTGACCAATCAAAGGCTTTGAGTGACGTCTTATCATGCCAGCTTGGAGCTTAGTATTAGAATCTCTTGTGGCCACGTTGGATTGAGTTAAATCCCTTTTAATTGAGGTTAATTTCGAGCTGGGTAAATTGGGGAAGAAACATGAATAGTAACATGATTTGGCGCCCTTTTTACCTTGACTCGTTTGGTTTGACTGAGTATATTTGACCCGGGGTAAAGGGAGGAGTTTGACCTGGGCTCGGGATTATATTAAAAAGAATTGGGCCGGTGATGTTATTTGGGCTCGGGTTAAATGGTAAAGGGTAAATGGGTTTAATAAGAGACTATCGATCGTTATGTTCTTAATAAAAGAGGACTAACGGTGTTAGTCACTTAAGGACTATTGGTGAAAATGTTTTAACATTAAGGGCTCATTTGGATTTTTGAGGGTTTTGTCATTTTGTGGGTTGACTTTGTTGACCTTTGCTAGAAACTCCCGGCTCTTGTGCACTCTATCCGTTCCCGTGTTCGTGTTTGTCCGGTTTTGACCGTTTTCTTGTGTTATTTGCAATATCCGTACCTACACATCACAAATGACAAAACAAGCAATATACAAGCATAATTTGCACAATTTGATCATTATAGGGCCATTTTTGATATAAAAATGATATGTGATTTCTCACATATCACACAATCAATAGTTTCATCATCCGTAATTGTAAACTCTACATATTTTTGTACAAAAAGATCTATTTTATTATCTTTAACTTGTTTGTTACCTTGGTGTGTAGTTATTAAAGAGTCTCAAATATTTTGAGCCGTGTCACACATGAAAATTCTTTCATATTCCTTTTTAGGTAAAGCATTGTATAAAACCATTTTTGCTTCATTATTTTTGGAAAACATTTTCTTTTGATTTTCATCAAGCTTTTCATATGGAGTAATTACATCTTAGCCATCTTTATCTTTGAAGGTAGATTTGTAGTCACCATAGGCTATGATGTACCAAAGATCAATATTCTTATATTTCACATAAGTTTCAAGACGGTTTTTCAAATATATAAAACAATTTGCCTCGAATAGAGGTGGTCGTTGCATAGATTGACCTTCTTTGTAGTTTTTCGAATCCATTATCGTTTTAAAGATTTAAAATACAATATATTTTAAAAACATGCCAATTATGAAAAACTAGAAGGGGGTTGAATAGTTTTACCATTTTAAAAATTTGCTTCTTCAAAATCTTATGTGAAGTTTGACAATATTGAAGTTGGTTAATGAAATAAATATAAATTGCTAAAAGTTA
>BQNB010076744.1:0-28717 GCA_026074375.1 Tanacetum coccineum
AAGCCCTAACCAAATATCAGCAATCATGTGACTCAAAAAATATGTGTCATTACAAAATGAGTTACGAGGATCGGTTTCATACAACGGGAGACCTTGCAATCATCACCTTTTGGTTTGGACCAACGTCTTTAAGCATAAGTTTTACTGTAATCAATAAAAATTGGATTTACATAGTGGTGGAAGGCAAACGCGCAACAAGCTACGCCGCTTTCCCTTTTTGAATTACAAAACTAAAATCATTTTCGAAAAGAGATGCTCAAGAGGGTTTTTTTTTTTGAACGGCAATTTTTTATTAAACTAGCAAAGGCTAGAAAACATTACAAATAGTTGATAGTAGCTAAAGGGTTTTTCAACCATCCTATCGAAGACAAATTGCACTTGGGATTTCTAGAGGAAATCCACAAGAAAGCTTGATAAACTATATTATCCCAAAGCAACGATTTTTTAGGAGGGGGGCTCGAAAAAACCAAGCAGTTTCGAAAATTCCATATAGACCACAAGAGCGTCCCTCCCACACCATCAAGATGCTCAAGAGGGTATAGTAACATTATCATAGACTCGAGTACAACACTAACATTTATCGATCGTGAGCTCTATGACGAGTTAACCTCAGGTATAACCGACGTCCTTGGTAGTCCAACCGTTCAGGACCCCGATGGTTTCTTAGACTATTGCTACAAGGACTTGAACATGGACATTGCCTCCACCGTAACTTTCCGTTTCACCGATGCTGACATTTAATTGTCACCGGTGAACACCTTTTTGGAAGTGCAAAAGGGGATGAGTTGCTTGACGATTGAACCTTCGACTGATATGGCAATATTTGGGAATTTATCGCAAAGAAATTTGTTACTAGGGTATTTTCGGTAGATAATAAGGTTTCAAGCCTACTCATTGTACTAAGCATGCATAGGATATGTAGTACGTATGAGATTTATATATGCATGAATAAAAAAATAAGGGTAATTACTTGGAGATGTATTTAACTTACCATTATTTGCAGTATAACCAACTTTTTTTTGCAGATTCTTGTAGCCTACTTTTGAATTACGTATGTTTTGTGTATCGGGTGACCTCCTTAGCAAGTTACAGGCTACTCGACTACAACATATGGTTTCTATGAAGTCCCCTCAATAACATTAAAAGGCCCCAATTCCATGTCCTTCTACACTTGAGGATCACTAAATCTGCTTCAGATCAAACGTTTAACACGTGAAATTCCTAGAACGACTATCCATTAGCAACAAAAGTTTTCGACAAGAAAAGCATAATCTAGATTTAGAATTAATAGAAAGATTATATGACCTCATGTTTAACTTGTATAATCAAAATTTATGAAAAGGGTATCAAGATTTATAAAAAGGGTATCTTAGATTATACCACCTCAAGTTTAACTTGCAAATGACCTGTGCTTACTTAACTAGAAATGAGAGGGTGTTTGTTTTGATGTATTGAAAAACAAGGTTTTATTATGCCTACATGTAAAAAAAACTTTATGCCACATATAGACACTAGCAAGTTTTTAGGTCACCTGATATACACGAAACAGACGAATTCAAAAATAGGCTATACGAGACCTGCAAAAACTAATAAGCTACACAGAACTCTGACTAGTGGCAAGTTAAATACATTTTCAAAGTAATTATCCCTAAAAAGTTGGTGTTTAATGGTACGTATATGTGTTGCACTTCACTTTCTTTTTTCTTTATACTTAGAGTTTTGCACTTATTTTTATTTTTGTAGTCTCTAAATTAGTTAATTATACTACTAACTTTGACGAAAAAAACATACACTTTAAAAAAACATATTTTACCAAATAATTGTCTTTTGGGCAATTCTTGCTTATGCAAAAACAAATAATGCTTGTATAAAAACTTGATTGCTATGTTAGAATAACAAAACACTACACATGCCGTATACACTTAAGGGGCAAACAATAATATAACTCACTTTTATAATTAAAATGAATAATTTCTAACTATTATTTGTATATCATTTGTAAAGGGTAAACATATAATAAGTATTTTATCATATACAAATAGTATTTAAAATTTTACTTTAATATATTTTTATAATAAAAAATAAGATAAAAATAGTAATTACTAATAAATAATCATAACCTTTTATAAAAAAAAAGCTTATTATCTTTATCTAAAAAAATGATCTATTCATGCAACTTCTGTAAAATTAAAAATCATGTATATACAATACTTCCTCCGTCCCTAAATAAGTGTTCACTATTGACTTTTAGAGTCTTTTTTCATCAACTTTGACCTTAAATTATTTTGTTTATGTTATGTAATAGTTAATGAAAACTATATCAATGAAAATACATTTAAAACCCAATCAATTCATATATTTTGCATCAAGTATTATATAACACAAAAAGAAATAATTAAGGTCAAAGTTGCGAAAGTTTGACTTTAAAAGTCAATAGTGGACACTTATTTAGGGACGGAGGGAGTATATCATAAAAACAAATATTAGTGTATCACCCTTTATATCATAAACCCACATGCATGCATATTGTAACAAACTAACAACCATGTCAACCACCACAAACAACCACCAATCACCACCACCAACCACCGTTAACCACTGCTCCGATGAGGCTATAACCACTCCTAATAAGCGACGGAAAATGGGCCGTCCACTCGGATCAAAGAACAAACCAAAAAAACCACCCGTTTTCGCCATGCAACAACCTGAACAAGTTATGTCACCTTATGTCATTGAAGTTTCTCATGGTTTGGATATAGTTACTGTTGTTACAACCTTTTGTAACGAACGTGACACGGGTCTTTGTGTGTTATCTGGGTCGGGTAAAGTTTCTTACGTGTCACTCAAGCCGCCCTGTTGTGCATGTTACGGTGCAAGTGCTCCCGTTGTGCATGAAGGTTGCTATGAGTTGTTGTCGATTTCTGCCACCGTGCTTCCGCCTTCTTCTGCCATGCTGACAACGCTTTCTAATAATGGTAAGTTTATACTCTTGTTTGCATGCATTCGATCACATTCTTTCAATGCTTTGTATCATCATCAAGATTGATTTTTCGAGTTGCGTATAGTTTGTAAATTATGTTGTTTTTTGCAGATTTTCTTGCGAAGTTTGTCATATCAATCTCAGCGGGTCCAGGAGGACAAATACTTGGTGGAGTCGTTGAGGGACCACTGATCGCTTCAGGAACAGTTTACATCGTAGCATCATCGTTTAACAACCCCTCCTACCACAGGTTTACAATGGAATATGTAAAAGAAGACGAGGATAATGCAAGGCATTCGGGTGGTGTTGGGACTAATTCTGGAGGCAGAGTGAAATATCCACATTCTGGTAGCGGGTCGGTTTCAGAAGCAAAAGGGCAACTTCCAAAATCAGGTGGCGGAGATTATGGGGGGAACTATGATGCACCATCTTTGTCAGCCGCAGTGTCGTCCTTACCAATGTATACCTTGATGATGTTGGCAGATTAGTCACTCTTCGTTAATAGTTTCGTTAGTTTGATGTTGTTGACAAGTTTTCGTAGCTAGTTTTAGACTTTAGATCAGCATTTTTTTTCTTGTTAACAGTAGAAGTTTTAATAATGTGAAAACAGTACTAAATGAAAGTGCATCAACTTACTTGTTACAGATTTACTGGCTGTAATGTTAGCAATTTTGAATCATTTGACTATCTGAGCATACAAGAGGGTGAATTGGTTTGTGTTTGAAGGTTACTATCTTATACTAACATAATCAGTAACAAGACCGTGAACTCCGGAAGCTGTTTTTCCATACGAACCAGCTAAAAGAGTTGGTATGTAACGGACGAAGCCAAAAGAGCAAGAACGATTAGTCCATCTTAGCTCCTTAGGCTATGTAGATATACTTGCTTCCTAGGACGTGTATTATTGCATAGCAGAGTTGTGGCTATCTAATGATGGTACATGTGCAAGTCGAAAAACATTGAACTTTTGACCCGAAGTTCTTTTCATTCCATATAGGCTAGCACACACAATGACCAAAATGTGCAGTATATGGGGTGTTTGGATGTGTATCTTTGGACTGATGATAATTATATGAAGCAAGTCAGAATAACTAGACTAGTATTCTAAAAACGTAAATCCAAACACTCCATAATCATAAAATCTGAATACCTTTCTGGCTTTCGAACACCATACAATGTCACACGTTCCTGTCTTCTGTCACAAATCTTATCATAGAATAATAAACTATGCCGGCTTGTTATAGCCATAGAGGTTGTTAAACGGCTGGTACCCAATGGGTCAGAATGGGTACATTTGGGTTCACCCGTATCACTATTTGTCCAAGATTTTCAAATTTGATTACAAGAATTATATTATTTCAATAAGAATCTAACTCATATGAATAAAATGATATAGACAGTCTTATGCAACGATAGTACATTGGGTGACTTTCGATAAAACATAACCAGAATCAACCCATCCTTGGTAAATGGATCAAAATTGCTGTCAACTTCAAACTTATTTGATAAGCATTACCGTCAACTTCAAACTTATTATTTTAGTATCAAACAAATTCAAGTTAATAGATAACTTGTCGAACGAGCTCTTATAATTCAAACGCTAAATATACAAGCATCAAAACAACAAAATGATTATTTGCATATGGGAAGGGATCAAGTGAGAAGAAAAACTAAAATAAGAAGAATAAGAAGGATTTCTAGCCACACATTTTAAATAGGAGGGAGAAGTTTAAGGGGAGATGCATCCATTTTTGTAGGTGCATCTGAAATGTGTGGTTGTGGTTTCTTCTCATCATTCTCATTTTAGTTATTCTTCTCATTTGATCCTTACTCATTTGCATATTGGCATATTGCAAAATGCAAGGCCAAGCATAAAAATAAGCCCATTTTATATGGGCCACCTTGCTTTAGGTTAATTAGATGGGCCAAACAGCTTCTTGGGTTGGTTTGTGTGGCTTATAAGCCCGATAATCACTCCGAGGCACGACCTCATTCTTAGGTTTAAGCTCGATGCTTGAAAATAATCGACTTGAACGAGGTCGAGTCAAGTTCGAGCTCAATAAAAGCTTGTATTTTAAGATTTTTAACCACTAAAGATACAGTTATAGATTCATATATTCGTCAAATGACAAATTTTTAGCTTTTGACTCCCCTAAAATCTCGACTTGAATTTATAACCCTAGTAATAAGGACACCTATAAAAAATATACGCATAAGATCAAATGTAAATGGAGCACATTGTTTTGCTAAATTAGTGGCACATTATTATATACTTGATGCATGTCTATCATGTGTATTAAATAGCTTAACTGTATAATTGTATTGTTCTAACATTTATATATAAGTAGTTCCAATTCATCATCTATCTAATCTTTTATATAATAAAAGATTATATCATTTTAGAGTTTTCTATCAGATTAAATTTTATGAGAACAAAATTTGACCAATCAGATTGCTTGATTTTGCCACGTAGGCAAAAGCGTGCGATCTGACTAGTAATAAAAAGTCAAAATTGAATCAATTTTGTCAAAATTGAAAATTTTTGTTGGAGAAATCCGATGGAGAAAAAAACACATAAAAATATATGTGTCAAATTTGTGAAAACAAAAACCTGAAAAAAAGAGGTTATTAATAAAACTTTAGTGGTTTAATTTTAAATGAATTATATGGAGTCAAGTGTAAATTTATAAATTTACAAGTTCTATTATAGCTTTAAAAAATAAATAAATAACCCCCTTAAACTTTATGCCCCTAAACTTTATACTTTAAAAAACAACAAATATAAACAATTTTTTACTTCCAAACAAAGATTTAACATTATCTAATCACATACCGAATTCACCCGAAGACTTTTTGGTAATTGCATACACAATAGTAAGAATACTGGCCTTTCAAAGTAGATGTCAATGGTTCGAATATAACGAGGAAAAAATTAATCCCCTTGTGGCCTCGGAGGTTCACTTGAGCCAACTCCGGACTACCTAATTAGGGTGAGCAAAACGGACCGCGGATCGGACCGGACCGAGAAACCGGCCCGAACCGGACCGACCAGACTCGGTCCATCCTTTTCCTTATTTTCGGTCTTCGGTCCGGTCCGGTCTTACGAAAAACCCGGCTATTATGCCTTGTTGGACCGGACCGGACCGAAGACCGAACCAAACCATTTCGGTCCGGTCTTTGGTCCAGTATTTTGGCCAAACTTGGTTCTGGTCCGGTCTGATTTTCGGACCGTGAGCACCCCTACCTAATTTTACAACCATGGTGTATGATAAAAAGGACACCTATAAAAATATACGCATAAAATAAAATGTAAATGGATCACATTGTTTTGCTATATTAGTGGCACATTACATGGCTAATTATTGTAGAACAAGCAAAATTACCCGCGCGTTGCTGTGGGACGTTAATTTTTCGCGTATAGTTGCGGGCCATTAATTTTTATTTTTATTTTTTAATTTTTAATTTTGCGCGGGTTTATTTTTTCGGTCTCATGTTTAATAACTTGATTTTTTTTGCAATATTGTGCTCGTTTTGTTCGCAATTCAAAGATCTTTCCGTGGGTATTTTTTGGTTGGAATGACTCAATAGATATGTGTTATATATAAAAAAACGTATATAGTTAGAAGCCGAGGGTACGTTTTGTAATTATTTTTTTTCTATTTATAACTTTACCATTTTATATTAAAAATAGTGCGTCTATCAGACGCTATGCATATATTGGACTCGTTTTGTTGAATGCGAAGATCTTACGGGGTATTTTATATCTGAATGAATAGGTAGCAATATGTTATCATTGAAAGTAAGTTTTCGGTGTTTTAATTTTACGGGGTTCCTTTTTTTCGGTCATATGTTTAATGATTGCCTTTTTTTTTCCAATATTAGGCCCGGTTTTGTTGCAATTCGCAAAGATCTTTCCGTGGGGCTTTTTTTTTGCGTCGGAATGACACGATAGCTGTGTGTTATACATAAAATAGTTAATAGTTAGAAGCGGGGTAGTTTTTGTAATTATTATTTTTTTTCTATTTATCTTAAACTTCACATTTTTTATAATCGTGCGTATATCAGAAGCACTTGAATATTGGACTTCGATTTTGTACGCAATGACGAAGATCTTTCGCGGTATTTTTATTGAAATGAATAGATAGTCATACTGTTGTTAATTTGTAAGTCAGTTTTTTGCTGTTGTTGGGGCAATCTATTTTTTTATTTTTTTAGTAGGTGCGAGTTTATTTTTTCGGTGCTCATGTTTAATTATTTGATTTTTTTTAGCATATTGGGTGTATTTGTTTGCAATTCGAGATCTTCGTGAGTATTTTTTTGGTCGGAATGAACGATAGATATGTGTTCTAATTAAAAAATCGTCAATCGTTAAAAGCCAGGGTACGTTTTTATAGTTTTTTTCTAATATATTATTCTAAATTCAAAATTTTTTTATAAATAGTGATATCTAGAATCATTGCAATCTTGGGCTGTTTCGTTCGCGATGCGAAGCTCTTTAGCGGGTATTTTTTATCTGAGTGAATCGGTCCATATCTGTTATATCTTTGATCACTTACCGTTTATTTATACTAAAAAAGTCGTCACTCTTTTTTATTTGTACGGGTTATTTTTTCGGTCTCATGTTAATAGTTTTTTTTATCTTGGGTTCTGTGTTGCGGCCGTTGTCGCGAGTGAATTTTTACTCTGAATTAGGTTTATTTTTGTGTAAAAATTATTATTTATTTCTTTATTGTAAGGTTTATTTTTTCGGTTCAAGTTAATCGTTTGTTCCTTTTTTATAAGGGTTATGTGTTGGGTTCATGTATTTTGTGTTAATTTTTTTTTATAGGTTTTATTTTTTTAGTCTATTTCTATTAGTTTCTTTTTATTTTTTTTTTTTATATGGGTTTATGTGTTGGGTCTCATGTCGCGGGTATTTTTTTTATCTGAATAAGTCAATACTTTTGTAATATTTTTTTCTATTTTGTACCGAGCGATTTTTTTTTTTACATTGTCTAAAAAAAAAAATTGCAAAAAAAAAAAAAAAAAAAAAAAACTAAATGGGCCGGCCCAAGTTTGGGAGCCCAACTAACAACCCATTTTGATACGACGTCGTATCAAATGGGATTTGATTATAAGTATAATAAGATGTTGTATTCTCTCAACACGAGGCTAGCTATATTATTACCCTTTATTCGTTACCAGGAATAACATCCATCCTTGAGGATTGATTCCAAAACATTGAATTAGTCTCATAATTATATTAGAGATTTAGTCAAAACTATACAATGTTTCTCAAATGTTTTGTTATATATCTAAAGCATATAATGTTTTTCAAGCTATATATCCTTCCAAAAATAAATAATTAAATATATATTCTTCTTACAAATTTTTAAACATAGTTCAACGATTTGTATACATGTTTTAATATATATGCAAATTTTACATCTTTAAAGAAATATATATGCAAATGACCAAATTAAAAAATCCAACAATAATGTTCGTATTTGGTCATGAAATATTCATTGGCTATAGTGACCTAGGAAAGCCGACAATCAAAAACAGATTTTAAAAAAATAGGTATTGATACCTTATCAGTCAAAAAGTATTAAAAGGCACAAAACATTCCCCTTTGACCTGCAGATATTCTTTTTGTCAGTTTAATAATTTTAACTTGTTAAACTTTATACTTTTTTCCGTATTTTCTGTTTTATGATTTTTTTTATATAAATAAAATTATAAAAGTTAAAAAATTAAAAAACACAAAAAGGTAAAAGATACAAATGATGTTTTAGAAAAGTCTTTATAACCATAAGGTGGTGCTGTATAAAGTAAATTGTATAGAAGTGATGCTTAGTTCAAAACATGCTCTAGCACATTTTCATTTAACAATTTTTTAGGGTACTTACAAGTTACAACTAGGGGTGTCGAAAATCTCGAAGAGATCCGAACCTGACTCAGACTCGAACCCGATCAAACCTATTCGGGTCGAGTTACTCAGGTTATTCGAATCTATTCAAGTAAGTGTTGGATTGAAAATGTTGGCTTATTTGGGTTCGGGTCGATTCGTTTGGCCTAAGTAAAGGTTTTTTCTTTCTTTTTAATATATTTTTTTATAAATTATCTGTATAAATTAGTACAAATATGCAATTTTATGGACATTGTACTCATATTTGGATTGATTCGAACCTAACAAACTCAAGTTTAAATTAGGCCATGTTCACGTATATTACTTTTAGCCTACCCAACTTTGATCTGATTTAGATTGACTCGAACCCGACCAATGCGACCTGATTAACACCCCTACTTACAACCGTGACGTCCCAAAAATTCTAAAACAATACATTTACCGGGGGACCCGACCCGCCCCAAAAACGGGTCACATTAAAAAAAAATTACCCGGTCCCACCCCCACATTAATGAAAGGTTTTCCTTTTTTTTTGTTTTTTTTTTTTTTTAAACAGATATATTTTTTTTTTACCATTTTTTTTCCCTTTTTTTTTTCTCAAAAAGTTTTTAAAATAAAACTTTCCTTTTTTTTCCTCGGAATACCCTCTCGCGCTGTTTGAGTCATCGGTCTGTTTTTTTATGAATAAAACTTTAAGTTTCCTCAAACCTCGCGCTCCGCTAATCGTCCCGTTCTTTTTTTTTCTCAAAAAATTTTTAAAATAAAATTTTCCTTTTTTTTTTCTCGGAATACCCTCTCGCACTGTTGGAGTCATCGGTCTGTTTTTTTATGAATATTTTTTTTTAACAGTTAGTTTTTTTTTTACCAGTTTTTTTCCCTTTTTTTTTCTCAAAAAGTTTTTAAAATAAAACTTTCCTTTTTTTCCCTCGGAATACCCTCTCGCACTGTTTTAGTCATTGGTCTGTTTTTTTATGAATAAAACTTTAAGTTTCCTCAAACCTCGCGCTCCGCTAATCGTCCCGTTCTTTTTTTTTCTCAAAAAAATTTTAAAATAAAATTTTCCTTTTTTTTTTCTCGGAATACCCTCTCGCACTGTTTGAGTCATCGGTCTGTTTTTTTATGAATAAAACTTTAAGTTTCCTCAAACCTCGCGCTCCGCTAATCGTCCCGCAACGGCGCGCGGTCGCCAGTTTTTTTTTCCTTTTTTTTTCAAAAAATTTCTAAAATAAAATTTTCCTTTTTTTTCCTCGGAATACCCTCTCGCATGCATTAAATGGCCTTTTGCATTTAGTGTCCATTAAATGCACCGGGTTGACCGGGGTGCATTTAATACGCCGGGTCAACCCTACCCGGTCCGATCGGTTTTTTTTTTTTAGAAAAAAAAATTTGTTTTGTTTTTTAAATACTCTCTCGCACTTTTTGAGTCATCGGTCTGTTTTTTTATGAATAACAATAGAACTAACCACGCGCTTCAGGTGCATTAAGTTGCATTAAATGCACCGGGTTGACCCGACCCGGTCCGAACATTTTTTTAAAAAAAATTTAATTGTTTTTTTGCTTTCTTTTCCAAAATATTCACTCGCATTTTTTGAGTTATCGGTATTGTCGGGTCGACCCGACCCGGTCCGCCCCGACCCGTTCCTTTTTTTATTTACGAAATAGCCCCTCAAATATTTACGAAATACCCCCTCGCACTATGTGTTAAATTACGAAAACTACCCTCATTTTAATTTTTTTTTATAAAATACCATTTTCCCCACTAGCGGTCGACCGTTAGTTTTTTTTAGAATGCACCAAAACAGTGCTTGAAATCGGTCGTTACTTAACGACCGTTAATTTTTATTTTTTTTACAAAAATATACCTTCTAACACGTCCAACCAAAAACACCGGCCGCCAAACATCCCGCAGCGGAACGCGGGTGAGCTAACTTGTAATATACAAACACAAGAATATCTAGAAAGTAAACAATTAAATCGCAATGTAATTTACTTTTTAAATATGTGTTACATATTTCTATATTACATAGAAGTATATGACTTTTTCTTTATAACATGTGTGATGTGTGGCATAATTGGATCAAGATCCTCTCAAGTTATAGTCAAACATGATAGATCATGTTCACCAATCACAAATAAGATAAGTAGATAAAACATTTTCTTTTAGTAAAAAATATGGGCCCACTTATTCATTAACTCTCACAATAAGACTAACATGATGAATCATGTTTGACCATAACTTGAGAGGATCTTGATCCGGCATAATTATTAGAAAAGTATTCAATAATTAATCAATGGGCTTTTGCATGACGCTAGTTGTCCACTTGGATACGTGCGAGATTATGTAGAAAAATAAAAACGAATTATGGTCAAAGTCAAATTGCCTTTAAAAGGTCTACAAAAGGCATAAGTTGGCTTATTTGACTCTACCCCTAGACAAAAAATTTGTCAATGAGATGTGAAATTTTGGCTAAACATATAAAAACACTCAACCTTTTATTTAATGTTGTCATGGTCTAATCTTTTTTAAAACCTATTTTTTTATCTTTTGGCCGATTAATTCACGAGTTTAAACCCATCACTACACAGACTCAATTCAGATAAAACATTTTTTTTCAAAAGGTTTATGTGGTCACTTCAAAATTGTTTGCACCAAACGTTAATTAAAATTGAAACCTCATATATTTTAAAGTGATAGTAACAAGTCATTTTGCTATTAAACCACCATCGACTGGTTTGATAGTCTTATCTTTTTGTAGAGCTCTAGTTGATTTTAACAAGTTTTGATAACATGAGTTGTCAAATGTAGATGCAACAAGTAACAAAGATCATAGTTTACTAGACAACTATGTTATGTAGAACTAGTAGGGTACCCGCGTGATGCGGCGGCGGGTACCCTTTAATCAAAAGTTTTGGCGAGCTATATTTTTCGATTACATGTTTTCGTGATAAAGAATTTACGCTTGACGATAATTTTAGGGAATAAATTTATCGCATACTATTTCATATTCAAATGTCAAAGTGCGTTTGTTGTTGAAATGTGATGGTGTTGTCAAAAAGACACATAATTTCGGTTCGTTGTTGTTACCGAAGTCTCTCGAATAGTAAACTTTACCTCTGACGGTCAAAACCGGTATGACTTGAGGACCTCTCTAGCTGGTTTGTACATTGAGTTTTCGTAGTTGTAATACTTAATTTTAAGTTATTGCATCAATTAATTGTGCATATTGAATAAATTCTTGTGTTACATAATTTTTGGGCATTAAATAGATCGTATCATGTGTTATATTAGTTGTACGTTTGAGTAAAGGGGTATTTTTAATTCTAGCATTGATTATATGTGTTGAATTGATGTATATGTGCATTTAATAGTTGTAAATAAAGCTTTAAAACTTGTAATGCTTCAAATTAAGTTTTATTTGTGCATTAGAAGTATTGTACAATATGCTTCATAACTTGAATTACTTAAAAAAATTGGGGCATTAAATGAAGAAAGAGAATGTAAAATGCTTTATATGTAATATATAGATTTCGTCAAATGTAAGCAAAAAATCCATCAATAAAATTGTAATGATTTTATTTGTCATATACCATTTGCTCGCTAAGTAAGGCTGCCTACTATGGCATGGTCGACCTCGGTCGTCGTCGGTCGCCGCCATAGTGGCAAATCGGTCGAGGTCGCGGTCGCCGGAGACAAATTCGCATATATGTCGCCTTTATGACCGTTGTCGCATGCCACAAAATTAAACCAAAACTGATTTTTCTAGTTTTAATTAAAAAAAAACTTTTTATCTTTTAAATTTTAAACTCTTTAACATTATATATACCCACTTATTTTACCATTTTACACACAATTATATACACTTTCATCAACTTTGTTAAATGGTTTGTTCGCTTTCACATACCGACGATGAAGTCGAAGCTTTGGTTCAAAAACTAATTGGCGAAGATATGGTTCGTCAGAAAGCGATTCTGGATTTAGCCTTGCAAATTGACAATGCATGCACAGCTAAAGTCGATCTTAGAAAAGCATACGAGAAATGTAATCACATTCCTCAAAAGAGTCGTGCTTTGATCGACGCTTTCTTAAAAGAATTATCTGATAAAGACTACGACCTGAATCTTTCTATGTATGAAAATGCGACAAAAATAGAAAAACAAATGAATGCTAAATTAGCATGGCTAGTGTAAAAATACAACTACCGCTCACAAACCCATATAGGTGGTTCGTCATCACAGACCCATGAGTTATGTGATGTATATCTTACTGAGAAAGAGATACATCAGCTACATCTAGATGAAGAAACTTTAAGAGAAACATTAGAAAAACAAGCAAAGGATGAAAAAGAACGAGAGGAGAAAATTAGGCAAAAACAAGCTGAATATGAGGAATTCATGTTGGAATTTGAGAGGAAATTTGATTCAGATTACGAGTCAGATTAATAATCTAGGAACAATTTTAATTTTGTTGTTTTAAATGTAATGTTTTAAGTAAAGTATTGTTATTTTAAATTCAGTATTTATATTTTCAAAATTTAAATTCCAACGGCTACTATTAAAACGGCTACTATTAAAACGGCTACATTTTATCCAACTCTTTCAAATTTTCAAAATTTTCCGTTATAAATAGCCCTCACCATCTTCTTATTTTCTCACACAACTTCTTATCCAACTCTCTCAAATGGATTCCAATTTCAATAATAAAAATGATCCATGGGAATTCGGTCTTGATATAGATGATTCCGATCTCCATTTAACACCCGTTCTGCGTTCCTCTAGTAGCATGCGTGTTGAACCATCTCCCTTAACCTCAAATCCAGTTAGGATAATACTCAGTCCTGCGGGTATTGTTCAGCTCTCTAGTAGCACACGTGTTGAACCATCTCCCTCAACCCCAAATCCAATTAGGATAATACCCGGTCCTGCGGGTATTGTTCAACAAGCCAAGTTGGTTAAAGAAATGATTTTTATTCTTGATTCGGATGGGGCTTTAATGTCGACACAAGAATATATGCAGAAAGTTGTTGAGGATATGGTTGATGATGATGATTTTAAGAGTAGGGCATGGATTAGCGCCACTAACTATGTGACTGCTACTGGTGGCACTGTAACTGGGTGTTTGGGGGACATCAACAACTTTCTGAAAAAGGGAAAATTTGACCAAGTTGTTGCAATAGTCAAGTCTTGTTCTTCGAATGTGATTGGCGATCTCACAGTGACTATGAAAGATCTCTCAGGTACAATACCTGGAAGAATACATTACAAAGTCATTGGTGATGGTGGTTATGGAAAGAATATTAATGTAAGAGCTGCAATGATACTTGCTAATGTCTCAGTTTTTACTCATAAACCATCAAAGCATTACCTTAACATTACAATGAGAAATGTGGTTAAGGTTTTCCGTAAGGATTCAGTTTCTGAAAGTGGCAGTGGTTAACATTAACATTATTCTGTAATTTTTTTTTATTATAATGTAATGTTTTTTTATTATTTAAGTAATGTTTTTTATTATTAATGAAATTTAAATTTGTTGTTAAAAAAATTAAAAAAAATTGAAGGTCGCCTTATAGTGACAAAAGGTCGCCTGTAAGTCGCCGGAGAGAGAAAACTGATGTAGCACGGGAAAGTGAAGGTCGCGACCCACTATCATAGTGGGCAGCCTAAGCAACACAAGACAATAGACAAACGTTTGCGGTGAGTATATTTTGAATTATGTGCAAATATGACTAACTATAATAGATTGTGGATCGGATCGATAAATCGAACCGGACCGGACATATTTCGATCCGGTCCTTGTTTCATCATTTTCCTCATATTCGGTTTTTGGTCCGGCCCGGTTCGGTCTTACACAAATCGGAAATTATGCTTTGTTGTACAAGACCGAAAACTGAACCGGACCAACCGAACATGAACTCACCAACAATGTTTTGGAGCAAATCGGTTTCTTGTCTGATCCGGTTCGATTTTCGGACTGGATCAACCCTACTTTCCAACGTACGTTGTAAAATATATAATGATAATATATAGTTATATATAAAGGGTTTATATTCTATTCTTGAATGTAGAAAAATTAATAAAATTATATATGAAAACCATAATTTTAATCTGTTTATATATCAATCCAACCTATGATTTACGATTCTATTGACGAAAATTTGTCAACCGTAATTTACCATTAGTGGACTCTAGTAACGTTTTGTACTTTTGTGTAATCAAAATATCACTATAACTATTTGCCGTTATAAAATCTCATTGCTATGCACGAAACTCGTATACTAATATATAAAGTATCTTCATTAAATAATTTCTTATATATACACGACTTAATAAAAAATGTAAACAAACAAACCTTATGCCCAGTGGCGGTCTGGTGGAGCTTCACCAAATCTTTTGGGAGAGCCATCGGTGCAATACTTTTACAATAAGCGGGAATTTTTTACACAAAAAAGGAATAAAAATTACACTACTACAAAATGTTCTAAGAGAGCCACCACCTTCTCTAATCATCAATAAGCTCCGCTCCTTGCTAATGCCTAAGGGGTTGTTTACTAAATTAAGTGGCTACATATAAATGTCTTAATTAGCCACTTAGTTGAGAGAGTGTAGTTTTAATGGGTATTCCAATTAAAAGGTTGTAAAGGTTTTGAGCCCACATTTATCTCGTTAAAAAGAATAAGAAAAAAAGTAAACACCAAAAGTTTGTCAAGCAGATAATGTGAAACTTGTATGCATATTGTCTATAAACGAGTCGGAATGTAACCCGTGCGTTGCGGCTGGGGCTAATTTGTTAAGCCTGTGTGTTGGTTAAGCAAGTTTTTTTACTGTTAGTGCGGCGTGTTGGTTAAGCAAGTTTTTTTTTTTATTGTTGGTGCAACGTGTTGATTAAGCAAGTACGTATGCAAGGAGCATTGCAATATTGGTCTCGTTTTATTCGCGGTTTGAAGATCTTTTTGGCGATATTTTTTTCTGAAAAGTCGTAAATGGTTAAAAATTGAGGGTGTGTTTTGTATTTTTTTTAGTTTTGGGCCAGCTTAGTTTTTTTTACTGCTGTTTAAGACTTGGGCCAGATTGTGGACTATTTTTTTGGCCCACTGTTATTGGCACTGTAGCGTGTGGTCAAATCGTCGGTCATACATTTGTGAATTGTATATATGAGTAATTAAAAAAATTAGCGTGTGGTCAAATCGTCGGTCATACATTTGTGAATTGTATATATGAGTAATTAAAAAAATTAAAAAAAGAAGCTAAAACAATCAACATCAAAGATCAAAGACCTTAATATAAAGCAGAGAAATTATTAATGATATCTAAACAATATATTTTTGGTATAAGAAACATTCAAATTACATACGCAACTTAGCATTGGTGTACCATTATATACGGACATGTAGATAATGTACTCTTATAATTATGATATTATACGACTATATATTTTAATATTGCACATACGAGTTAATACTTGAGGTTGACACTTAACAAGCTGACATATATATATGTGAAAAATAATAAAAGAGAAATGAAACATATTTTTGTGTGTTACATCTGACTTTATGATTTTGGTTGACCTTTTCTTCTAATTTTGAAATCCATTTACTTAAAAATAAAAATAATAGTTTAGTAGTTAAAGATTTGTCTTTACTTTTTTCAATATTTACGTACAAAACTTTCAATTGCCCAAAATATTTATTGTTCGTTTAGGCGTGTTTGATAAAAGTACAATAAACACCCCCCCCCCCCCCCCCCCCCCCCCCCCCAAAAAAAAAAAAAAACTAGCTGAGCCAGTTAGACTCAGATGTACGCAATAACAGTTTTATTTTATAAATACGTTTCGTAACGTAGCATTAAATATTCTTAAATACTCTACGCAAAACAAACCGTTATATGCCAGAATCGTGTCCGTGATATGCTAGAACTAACAAATGAATGAGTATGGAATGCGATCCGGACTTGATTTATTTTTGATATCGAATATTTTGAAATATAGATATGCTCAATATTTGATTCCGTAAATCGTTTTATTTACGTAGGTTGTTTCCTTATTTACGCCAACTAGTCTACAAAGCATAAAACACAATATGGCATAAATATAGTGTTTGTCTAATGGATGCGTATAAGTTATTATATTAAACCAATAACAATAGAAAACGCTCGTTTATTACTATAAATCACATATAATTAAAATATTAAAAGCATTTCTTATCATATAAAAACAAGTTTGAATTAAACTAATAGGCAATAATCATTTCAAGTGTGTTTGCCAAAATTAACAGATAACAATAACAATAAAAAGTACTAACAATGAAAAGTAGTTGTAAGTAACATGACTAGTAGTTGTGAATAATAATGTTTTTTTATACAAAAACGTTGGATAACATAGTTGTATAGAGATGACCGCGGTTTGAAAATCAAACAGGACTGACCAAGACCGAATCGGACTGAATTGGCCTAAAACACGAGACCGAACTGGACGAAATGTTTGGTCCATGTCCAGGTCGGTCTTCAGTCCGGTTCAATCTAATTAAGCATAATGGCCGGAATTGCTCAAGACCGAACCGGGCTGAAGACCGAACATGAGAGAAAGGCGGACCGAATTATGTTCAGGTCCAGTCGGTTTCATTCGGTTTGATTTCTCGGTCCGATCTAGTCTACGATCTCTTATGCTCAACCATATAGTTGTAGGTGTAATCAACAATTGTTAGATGTCTAACGTTACTAAATGCTCGACCATAAGGCGTTGGAAAAAAGATAAAACTAATTACAAGCATTAAAAAAAGAAGTTTTACTTGATTTAAGTTTATAAGCCCATGGGTTTAAACTTCATTGATTAGCCAGACAAAATAACTGATGCATGTTAGTACTTATTTAGTAACAAATATAACATATAAAAATAAAATTACATTACAAGCATATATAATTAAGCTGCTTTATTTGTAAAAAAAAAAACCAAAACATGGCCGAGTCTCGAAAACCGGGTTGACTGGGTCACATCAAATCCGACGAGTCTAATCTTGTTTCAAAGATATAAAATCAGGTTTAATCCGGCCTATTTTTTTCGACCGGAACCGGTTTAACAAGTTGTACGTGTCCCCGTAGCTTAAAAACCAAGTCAAGAATTCAACCCAAACCAACCCAACCAGAAACAACCTGTCCAGCCAAGCCTCCAGAAATTAGGGCACCAACGCGTTTACATTATTACTACTTCAAACACACGCCCCCCTAAATAAATCCCACCTATAAATACACCCCCAATAACCCCTTTATTTTCCACTCAAATTCAATTCAAATCATTATATGTCTCACAGATCTATTGTCCCTCATTCTTCTTCTATTCTTCATTCCCATTTATTTGTTTCCAGCAGCTTAAAACCCAATTGGTTTTTATAAATTATTTTTTATAAAAAAAAATGGGTGCTAAAGGCTTTGTTGAAGGTGGTGTTGCTTCCATTGTTGCCGGATGCTCAACTCATCCTCTTGATTTGATTAAAGTCAGAATGCAGTTGCAAGGTGAGAGCTTACCTGTTCACGCGCCTCACGCGCCTGCTTTTGCTTACTCCGGCGGCGCGTCGATTCACGCGCCACTTCACGCGCCTTCGAAGGTGGTTAGATCTGGACCGGTTTCTGTCGGAGTGAAGATTTTTCAAACGGAAGGTGTCGGCGCGTTGTTTTCCGGGATCTCGGCGACGGTTCTCCGGCAGACGTTGTATTCGACTACCAGGATGGGGCTGTATGAGATTTTCCGGGAGAAATGGACTGACCGGACCACCGGAGAGTTTTCTTTGGCGCGAAAAATAAGCGCCGGATTGCTCGCCGGAGGAATCGGAGCGGCGGTTGGGAACCCTGCTGACGTGGCGATGGTGAGGATGCAGGCGGACGGGAGGCTGCCGATGGCGGAAAGAAGGAACTATAAAGGCGTGGGAGACGCGATTAAATCGATGGTGAAAAGCGAGGGAGTTACGAGTTTATGGCGCGGTTCGTCGCTTACGGTGAACCGCGCCATGATAGTAACTGCCTCGCAGTTAGCCTCATATGACCAAATAAAAGAAACTATAATTAAAAATGATTTAATGAGTGACGGGTTAGGTACGCACGTGAGCGCGAGTTTTGCCGCGGGGTTTGTGGCCTCTGTGGCCAGTAACCCCGTGGACGTGATTAAGACACGTGTGATGAATATGAAGGTGACCGAAGGGGTTGAGCCTCCGTATAAGGGGGCGATTGATTGTGCGGTTAAGACGGTTAGGGCCGAGGGGCCGATGGCGTTGTATAAGGGGTTTATTCCTACTATTTCGCGCCAAGGGCCGTTTACTGTGGTGTTGTTTGTCACTCTTGAACAAGTTCGCAAGCTGCTTAAGGACTTTTGATTTCGTTTCGAGAATCGAAAAATAAACTAAGATGGATTAAGAGATTGATGATTAAGCTAATGATGATGATGATGAAAAATGATTATTTGTATGGTTTAGTAAGAAATTATGGGAATGATAGCTTATATTATGAATGAAATTAAATTACTTTATGTTTACAAATGTTTTTGTTGTGTTGGTGTTCATATTTATGAGTAGTTTAAGTTTGATTATGGTTTGAGCAACTTTTTAAGCTGAGGGGGTGTTTGTTTCGGCTTGTGGAACATAAGCCTTAATTTTTTGGCTTATTTTGAGACTTTATATAAGTTTATTCTGATATGATAACTTATATAAGCTCATAAGTCTTTAAATAAGCCAGAAAATTGGGGCTTATGAAATATAAGCCTAAATCAAATTTGATTTCGGCTTATATTTTATAAGCCTCAATTTTCTAGCTTATTTAGAGACTTGGGGGTTTATATAAGTTTATTATATAATAAGCTTATATAAGCCCTTAAGTCTCAAAATAAGCCAGAAAATTGGGGCTTATGAAATATAAACCCAAATGAGCTTATGTTTCATAAGCCGAAACAAACACCCCCTAAGACAAAAACTCGAATCAGCTAAGACATAAAAGCCCGACTCACTTGCAAACTTATTTCGAGAATGATGAGCACGTTGGCCGATAGACAATCATCTAGATGTAACATACAATGCAAGATGCTTATATTTTGGCATAAGCCAACAGTACAGAATCAAATATTAGAGCTAAATCGCAAAGATCGTAGCCATTTTGTTCCGATTACACAAAGTAACTTTGTAGTTACAAAATTTACTACAATACATCCTAGAGGCGAAATACAAACTGACGAAAACCCGCATAGTTACAACTGTAAGAAAATAAATTAGATAACTGCATCAACCCTCTCCAGAATTCGGATTTTCACTAAAATGACACGTTTGGCCTACGTGTTACATGCCTAATATACTACTTGACGTAAACTCATGCGTTCCTTGACTGTTCTCCTGCTAAACCCGTCTGTTTTTATCCGTATTGGTGGAGTGATTAATTCTCTGGCTTATTATTGATGTTGAGACGAGGAGTCTACTGGTGATTGGCTGTCAGACCCGTCGTCGTGTTTTTGGGATGATTGACCTTTATTATCTTCCGTCTCCAGCTCATTTGTCATTTGGTTGCGTTTTTCTTTCAAAAAGCTGAGCCTGTTTGTTATTTTTGACAGTGCTGAGTTTGTATTAGCTGCCTGCTAAACAACCATACCATCACCACAAGTTAGATCATCGACCACTTGGTTTCAAACAACAAGCAATTACATGTGGCAATTTCGACCCAATGTTTATACAAACGGGCCAACTTGTACTGTAAGTTTTATCACTAGCACACGAAATTTATCAATACCAATGGAACTGACTATTAAAGAATATATATACGTGTATGTGTACCTCACCCCTTGAGTTAGATCTTTTTTCAGTGGCTGAAGCGGACTTGTTCATACTGGATTCGCCTTTGCGTATTGAATTAGATTGCTGCATAGAGCGAGAGTGGAACTTATCCTGTTACAAACAACACACGTATTCACATTCGGGTCATTTCAGTTATCTAATTAGCAGAGCACATTACCCTAACCTAGAAAACGTATTAAAAACCATGCTGCATAGTATTATACCTTACTTTTGCGTGCACCTGAAGTTTCACGGTCCTTTTCTTTATCTTTTCTGTACCCAAAAAAGATCCGAGAAAATTCATAGTAAAATATGCAAGATGAAAATAATCGTCAAAAGGTAAAAATGTAAAATATGAACTCCTATATACAGAAAGATAAGGAAGCTTACACTTTTCCGTGATTTAGCTGTACTTCAAGATCATCAACTTTTTGTTGTAAACTGATGACTTCAGCCTCTGCTTGGGCAATATCCTCGAGATCTGACTTTGTCTTTACAACATCTTAAAGTTAATAAATTACAGATACCTAAACTCATAATAGTAACTACAAGTGGCAAGATGGGGGGTTGTTTGTTCATACGGGTCTGGTCGGCCTATAAACCTTTTTTTAAGTAATAAAGTTGTATGTCATGACTACCATAGTAATCTTAGCCAAGGAATAAAACGATTCAGGTGGTTGATTGCTTTACAAAAACGGGCGACTTTCAAACCCTTTGACCTACATGAGACATTTCTATCTAAGTGATTTTTTAGCTAAAATTGACCCATTTGACCCGTTTAAGATAAAACAGACAGAATTCAACTATTTATAAGTAAACATGTCCGAATTGCCACATCAACCAGCAAAATACCTTATCATCAATGGATTCCGGCAATGGTAAAATCTTCTTTGACATCATAAGCCCAGCCTCAAGTACTTTTCTCAATTCTCTCTCCCTCTGCAATTGTTCCTTTAACGTTGCAACCTGCATGCACATTTATTTCCATAGTTATAAATCGGTACACGTAAGAAGGATTAAATTTGTGTTATATTGAATATACCTCCTGCTCAAGAGTTAGACGACGCTCCCCTAAAGCATCCTTTTTGCTCAACAATTCCTCTTTTAGAATTGAATTGTGTCTAGTCTGCAGTTATTCGTTAATTAACATTTACGACAGGTTTAAACTCTGATGAATAAATGGAAAAGAAAGTGCATTTCTTACCTCTGATTCAATTTTCTTCGTCAAATCAGCTTTAAGGGTCTCAAGCCTAAAGATCTCGTCCCTAACAACATCACAATAAAGCAGTAATTAGAGCCAACGCACATAACTTGCGTATGAGCTTTTATACCAAGTAGATTAATATGTAAATACTTGAAGGATCGCGTATACGTCCACAAGTGCTCACTTGATAATTTTTTAGGCGGGTGAATGGATAACTGCTTACCTTTCTTCGGATATTGCATCGATGTTGTCAATGGGCACTTTCTTCTTTGATGCATGTTCAGAATCACGAGAACCATCAGATGAATAATCACCATCGTCATCCTCATCGTCCTCATCATCATAGTCATCGCTAAGCTCTTCACTTTCACTTCCACTCTCGTATGAGTCCGAGTATAAATCTGATAGCATGTCCCCTTCCTGCAAAATATAATTCCATTCATTTATATCAAAACAGAAGATTACGACAACTTTTCTGAAAGACGAAGTAAGTGAAATACTAATAAGATAACTATTGGACGTACCCCAAATATATTGTCGTATTCCTCTAGCAGGGTGATAATGATCGCTTGTGCATGGTTAGCTGCAGCAGCTGCTTGCATAAGTTGAGCAGATCCATCATGCCGCGCTCCCATAGAAAGAGCTCAGACTGTGCAGGTCAACTTCACGCTAAAAGGGGGCCGTAATGTAGTACATCAGTACGTAGTGGGTATGACATACATGTCAGCAACAGCAGAACACTCATGCGGTGTTTGTAAGCATCTCCTCTGTGTTCTTCAGCACAGACAGCTCTTCCATTGTTTCAATATTCTATAAACATAAAAAAAGCAAACATAAGTGAAAGTACCAAACGTACTACAGAAACTTGATGGCCGAAAACATGATAATATCAACTACCTTTGTAATAGACGACGATTTTGGTTCAAGAGAGGAAGAATGTTGTCACTCATATAGTGCAGATATTATTCACGTTCTCATGCGGTTTACATCCTTGTTTTCAGCAACAGCTTCCATTGTCATCAATATTCTATAAACATAAAAAAACGAACATAAGTGAAAGTACCAAACTTGATGGCCGAAAACATGATAATATCAACTACCTTTGTAATAGACGGCGATTTGGTTCAGGAAAAGTGTCACATATAGCTGCACGCATATTATTGACTCTTGAGCCCCGATCAGTTCCTGACAATAATTTGCTCATTACTTAGGCTGAAATAGAATAGTGCATAACATAAGCTAAAATACAAAACAGACGTACGATATGCTTGTAGCAAAGCTTTGCAGCAAGATGCCGGAACTGGAGATGATGGCAATTCCCGAAGAACAAACTAAAACGGTAGTTAAAAGAAACAAAAACCAAATATTAACATAATAACATAACCCAAATAAAGATACAGAAGAGCTAAACACGTACCTTGATACAGTCTCCGATAACATGTCCATCCTCATCTTCTGTGAACTCTTTTTTTCCTGTACACCAAACCATAAAATTCTCCGGGAAAAAAACGTTTACAAAATTTATTCTCCCCAAATAGTGTATAAAGTCACCCACCTTGTTCATAATCTCGAATTCGGCGCTCAACAAGTTCTACATCTGCAGCCTGCCGCAATATTCCTTCTACCTTAATTCCTGGCACATAACTTGTCGTTTAATCAGTGACAATACAAAATCTTATATCACGTAATTTTTTCAGAAGGATATAAATATTATCTTTCATTGAATTCATTAAACAAAGACTCGTCATAGTCTTACCATAATCTTCTACGTATCTAAGGGCTTTTTCCAAGAAAGATGGAGTCCCGTCTATATCTTCCAATGCAAGTAAGACGGGTCGACCAAGGACCATAGATTTTGACGAAGCACGGTCTTTTGCTGTTGGAATAAAACAAACCAGCGAAAGAAATAGATAAGTGTTCAGATGCCTTCAGTAAAATGAAAAACGAAGCTACATACGTATTTCCTTACACACATGTAAATCGTTAAACATTTAGTTAAACTTACATTGTTCATGAGAACCATCAGCGTTCTCACCCTTGTCGTTTTTAGATATTCCAGTTTGTCCCAATCCCGTGCCTGCAGAAGGTGCGTTTTCCAAAGCTTCCTCCAATGCAGTCTTCCACTCTTGTAAATCCTCTGAAGTTTCAGCCTATAATAGTATCATCCAGTAAGAATTAAAGAATACATGAAGTCACCTAATACTACAGTACTCAACAATTAACTTACTTTTCACTGTCTGATTATCTACAATATAAACAACCAATGGGTCGGGACACAACATCGTGTGTTCGATATGGTGCAAGAATGAGTCATCTAATTTCACTCAGATGATATCTTGAGTAACTACAGCTTATTTATTTTCAAATTATAATGAAGTGGACCTAGACAAAGTACCTTAAGAGTAAATGATCTCCCATCACGACCATCAGGGAATAGCACCGTCAGGAGCTTCTTGTCCGCTTTCACAACCACACTGAAAGCACATACAAAGATCACTACTATGCAGAGCAAAATTTAACAGAATGATAAGCATGAATAGACAGCTAATGTAAGTAAGCCAACCTGCCTGAGCTGTTAAGGTCGATGCCACCAAGGGTTAGATTTGCCTCACCCCCCTTTTCAGTACTAGCGTTCTGTATCGATAAAAATGTCTATAAGTGAACCATCGATATTCAAAAAATTCTATAAATAAGTATATATGCAACTTACTGGATCACTTCGGAAGAAGACCAGTGAGGTTTCTGTCAAAATGAACCATCTTTTCTTCCAAGACGTCCACCCAATTCCTACATAAGCGTAAATAAGAGATCTCGGATAAACATACTGGAGACAGCAGAAAGATGCACAAGGACTTAAATAGCTAATGAAAACGTTAAATGATGACTAGGATTTACCTTTTGACGACAGGAACAGTGGTCCACTCTTGTAAACCTGCAAATCATAAACTTTAAGTGCCTTGACAGCAAACGCTAGCACATGACTTATGAGCAAATATATAACGAAGAAAAGACCTTGTTGCCTGTACGAGAACTTTGCCGCTCCAAGGATTGAGTTGCACCTGACAGAGGAAACCCGCCGCTGCCATCTCCCTACAGCAAAATTTACCAACTTGTCAACAAGGAAGAAATCATAATCAATAACTGGATATATATAAGACAAGCTTCAAACTCAAACCTGAGGAGGAGAATTAACATCAGCATTGGTTTTGGACTCAACGTTGTCTTTTTTGGAATTAGAATTACTTTTCGTCAAATCAGCATTGTTGTTCTTCTGATCAGCATTGTTGTTTTTTGTGTCAGCCGCGTTGTTCTTAGATACAGAAGTGTTGTTTTTCGAGTCAGCGCTGTTTTTGGGATCGGAGGCGTTGGTTTTGGAATTAGGCATCATATAACACGAAACTGCATATGTTCACGAATTTATAGCCTGCAATACCATTTCAAATCCACATCCATGTTAATACGTAATATTCAGTGGCGAACCTAGAACTAAAAGTTACGAGGTACATTTTATTAAAACTAAACAAGACATGTAACACATGAAAAAGTTAAAACTTGATGTATTCCACACAAATAAGTACATTTGACATCATATTACACTACGTACGACTAATGTACGGGGACGGAACCAGAACATAAAATGACCACGTGCATATACGAAAAATTGAACAAAACTACATGCACCACGTTTTTGGACCGGGCGCATTTATAAAAAAATAAGGTAATTTAACAAAATTAACACTACTTGTCCCGGGACCCCGAGACAACCCTGGTTCCGTCCCTGCTAATGTACATGGTTCACGGGTACCCCGGAACCCCCTCAGCCCGCCCCTGATAATATTAGAACAGTAATTGAACCTACGAAAACACGAAACCTTAATCTTTCAATAACATGAAACCAGAACAATAATTTTCATCCAAAATATATATAAAATTCTTCAAAAAAAAAAAAGACTTACATATTGCTAAAGGAAATGCATAATGCAACAAGTAAATGAAGAAATAAGAAAATTAAAATGATGGAATTTTTGGTTTGTGTATTTTAAATTTTTTTTGTTTTAATTTGTTTGAATGGAAATGCGATGATTAAGCAAAAACGGTCACCTTTTTATTTGCTTCATTGCTCTTTTTTCCAAAATTTTCGCATAATTACTATCCTTATTTTCATTTTGACCGACTAATCACGGGGTTTGAATACATCGTCACATATATTCAAACCAGGTAAAACTCTCCCTTTTCAGGAAGTCGACGTGACCATTTTAAAGTTGTTTGCACCTAGGAATTGAACTTGAGACCTCACATATTTTAAAGTGACAATCACACGCTCATGAATCCCTACTTATTTAGAAATAAGATGACACTGACCGAGAAAAAAAGGTTACGATCAAGTGGGCAAACTTAGTAATTATTTGAAAACGCATTATGACCAGGGCTGAATTTGGGCTTGTGCAGCTGCACATGACCCAAAATCTTTAAAAGGCCTCCAAAAAAATTACAATAGCCACGTTAAAGTATAGTACTTAAGCCCAAATTCAAAGTCCATTTATTTTACAAGTACTTAATACTACATGTTTAAGGGCCTACTCTGTGGTTGCGGCACAGGGCCTTCAAAATCTACGAGACGACCCTCACTACGAGTGAATTACAAAAAAAATGTATTTTGCTAGGGGGCGTTGCGTCTGCCTTGCCAAACGTTTTAGGAGCTACAACTATATTACCAAACATTTTTATAAAAGAAATATTGCTCACTACTCATCCTGCTTATAGTTTTTGCTTACTTGTACTTGTCAAACACACACGTAAAAGTGTACCGTGTAGTAAGAAATGAACATAGAAAAAGTGTTAAGAAAAATCTAAGTAGCAAGGACATTCATTATTGAGAGATAATTGACACTTTATTGTATGCATTAGACTGTTGTATTTTAAATATAACATGTTTTAATTGCTTGTACATTAGAATGTCCTAATAAAATTTAAAATTATACAAATCACTTGCCTTCATTATAGTAAGCTTTTTAAAAAAAATGTTTATAAGATTACCGCGTCATCATTTTATAAACATTTTCATATTATACCTTATATATTAACTACGAAGATTATTCCCTCGAGGCGTGCTTTTAATGCATTCATTTCATATACCCGCCCAGACCCAGTATCGACCCGGTTGTATTAATTGTTTTATTATATGTGACCCACCCACTTCTTTACCACCTGTCCTGGCTTCTCTAACAGGTGTCCTCAAATCCATTCTTCCCACATACTAATCCATAATCACTAACAACATCAACATCTTCATCGATCATGTAAATTCAATTGGCGGTGAAGAGACATCTGAGCTTTAATGGTGTTGATTCTGTTGCTGCTAATCGGAAACGAGGTTATGGAGGTTAGTATTAGTTTCCCAATTTTTAATTTAATATAACTGATATTCTTTATGATTTTAGATATCCACCTTAGTTTGAAACATTGTTCTTTTTATGTGGCTTTTGTTGTTTTGTCAGGGTGTGTTTGGATTTGTAAGGAAACATGTACACTTTTATTAAAATAAAATCAGATTATAATTAATAATAATTAACAGAAATTAAACAATAGAAAATAAAACAGACAAAATTGGGTAGAAGCAGAAGACAGATAATATGAACGATAAATAAAAAAACAGTAAAAGGTCGTGGAACGAGGCACGTGTTGGACACGCTTCCCTTAAAACAGATTCGCCGTCTGTTTCCCAAGGTACAACATTCAAAGCTGTTGTACAACCGGACCTGACATACTTGCCTGAAATATCACGGAAAACAGAGTGCTTCTGATCGAAAAGACTGCTGAAAAACTTGTTAATGGAGCTTTTCTCTCTTGTGTGTTTTTCTTGTTGTATCTTGGAATGGTTGAGATTGCCATCTATTTATACACATTCATATGCATATGGTGTAATTGTGCAATCAATGTCAATTAATGCCTTAATAATGATTCATTAATTTTCTGTTATAAACCTTTGAGTCAAATAATAACCGCCAATTAAATTGTCAATTAATGTCCTATTAATTTGCAGTTATAAACCTTTGAAACAAATTTAATTGTCAATTAAGGACACATTAATTTGCAGTTACCAAACGAGCTCATAACTGACATTTAACATTTTTCTCCATTCCAACTTTTCTTCTTTGAGACTCGATATCTCATTCACACTAACTCTGTTTTGGACATATACTGGCTCGACCTGGCTTTACATTTAATAATTATATTTATTAATAATTATCTACGTCCAAAGTTAGTGAAAACACATTTTCCACTAAAACTTTTCCAACACATACATCACAACATGTAAAGTTACAACGAAAATAATATAACCCAATTTTTGTATAGATAAAATTATAGGTCCTATGTAATAAAAATGCACGTTGGGCGACATTCGACCCATTTGACCAATTAGCATTTTTGCTCTTTTATGTCATTTTAAGTGAACATCTCAGTGTGGTTCAACAAGAAGTTTCTTCTATGAATTGTATGTTGGATTCATGCCAGTTTACATCAATGAACATATCCTTACTGTACTTGATCCTAGGATTACATATGGGTACTATGTTTTTTCTATCAACATTTTCTTTGGTTTCTCATTCTTTGGTTTTTCATAGATAGTACCTTATTAACGTTAAGCTCTTAAATGGGTATTCTTGCTTAAATGTGATATTACAGCATACTTATTTAGGTGGTTTTCTTCTGGTTGCCTTTTGAACAAAACATCATGAATGGATATTGTTTTATATCATATTGGTACTATAACAGGTGTGCCACTCTGATCTTGCAGATATGCGGAGATAATGTGACAACACTTACTAGCCAGTGGAAGCCAACTCGCG
>BQNB010076745.1:0-31062 GCA_026074375.1 Tanacetum coccineum
CCACGCTTAGCATCTAACTTATACTTAACTCTATCATTTCTCGTTCTTCGCAAATTTAAAATCTTTAATAAAAATATCCGCAAATGCTTAGTCTAATAAAACAAGCTTTGCATATTTAAAGCCTATCATGGAAACTTGCAAACTCTTAGCTCTTTCAAGCTAAAATTCGCGTTTTAAAACTTCTTGTATAAAATACTAGTAAAAGCTTAAATTTATATAAGTTAAAGGGCAAGCTAGAGTGCAACATGCTCGATCAAGTCATAATTGATTCTTAAACAGACAAAACTACGTGTCAAAACACTTATTCTATTTTTGAAATTTTTTTATTTTGGCATATTTTTAGTGGAAAAACGGGGTTACGTGAAGACAAGGCAAATGCAAGTAAGATCAAATCAAAAGATCCCCCCATACTAGAACTACACATTAGATCAAATCAAAAGATCCCCCCATACTAGAACTACACATTGTCCTTAATGTGAGACTGTCACCCCCATACTAATTTCAAGGCATAATCCAAATATTAAGGGGTCTCTACGCAAATCTAAAGCCGTTTATTAATTATGCTAATAGATAAACGTTAGTTAAGAAGATCTAGGATATCGGATTCCCATATATAAGCATGCGAAGGATTGAAGATCGAGTTAACGATAGACAAAACCACGAGCACTAGAGTCTTTAAAATCCGGGGCAATCCTGGACATAAAACACAAAACATGAAACACGAGAAAGGAAGAGGCGAGCCTCCTTACATCAAACTTATTAATTAACATACTACTACTAAGGATAAGCATAGGTTGCCACCCATAAAGCGCTTGTTTTTGATAACCGAGTCACGAGCCTGACTCGACCCCATATATATGTCCATGGGGAAAGTTGGAGATGTCGGACAAACCACTGGAGTTATGCCCTCCAAAATAGTGTTTTAAGTCTAATGACCGTTCACCTTGAAAAATTTGGTGCGTCGGTTTGAGATAACTCGATGGTTCCATAAGGAAAAACTTGAGCAAAACGGTGAACGTCTGGTTCCAGACGGGTTTTGAGCTCCCGAGAAATCTTTATTCGAAATTGAAGTAGAAAACTCTCGATCACCAACGTTGAAGACGCGTTTTTTTTAAATCTTGGAGTCAAGAATCTTCTTCGTTTTCTCTTTGTAGATTAAAGATTCCTGTAAGCTTGATCCCAGAGTTCATTTAATTCATTCATTTGAACTTTTCGGTGATCACCTACGGTCTTAAGGTCAAAATTACAATGCTTTAAGGCCTATAGGCGTGTGTTCAAGTTCGATAGGAAGATGGCAAGCCTTTCCGTACACGAGCTTATAGGATATTGCAGCCCAATGGGGTTTTGAATGTGTACGGAAGGCCCAAAATGCATCTTCAAATTTATCAGACAATGAAAGTACTATTTTTTTCCTAACGTCCTTTCTAAAAATAACTGTTTCAAAACCACTATTTGAAACCTCTACTTGTCCACTTCGTTTGTAGATGAAATGCTGTAGCAAGACGATGTATAACTCCATACTTTAAGCATGACCTTCTGAAATGTCATTGCAAAAATGGTACCACCAGGAACGCAACCTACGCGATCACTAATTATAGTACGCAGGAGTTCTATAATCTGGAGCAAAAAGAGATTTCAAGATTTAACAACTGACTCGGGCCTCATTATGGGAGCATTAGCTTCAACCCATTAGACCAGTCTTCGAACGGCCACGAGAATGTACAAGTTCCCTCGAGAAGACGGGAATGGTCCCATAAAATTGATGCCCCACACGTCAAAGATCTCGCATACTTGAATTGCATTTTGAGGCATTTCGTCTTTTTGTGAGATTTTGCCTTGACGTTGACATGAGTCACATGACTTTACCATGTCATGGGCATCGCGGTAAATTGTCGGCCAAAAGAAACCAGAATTGAAGACTTTCTTAGCTGTGTAGTTCGCACCATGATGTCCCCTCGTTAGGATCCGTTATATGGCAAGGCCGAGGGATATCAACGCTTCGTGGCCGTAACACATCGTCTTATCACTATGATCCGCACAAATCTTAAACAAGATAAGGGGCTTGTCCGAAAAAAAAATGCTTAATGTCCTTAAGAATTTATTCTTTTGTAGGGACGACACCTGTTCACATACAAAAATTTCCAGCATGGAATTTTGCACTGTCTGCAAACCACGGTATTAGAATCACCATGAAAAATATCATTCAAGGTCTCGAAGGAAATGTTTCGAAATTTCCTTTTTCACAATATCACCTGATGAGGTTCTCTAATCTAGACAACTGTCGGCTACATTATCACTCCGCTATAATTCTCCTCACCTTTTTTATCACGAATAATGAACATAAAATTCTAGGAGTAAGATAATCACTGGAGAAATCTCGTTTTAGCATTTGCTTATAGAAAGACGATACTGAGAGCCGATTGACAATCATACACTATGGTCTTTCGATAAGACTAATAAGTCCAGTAATATCTGCAAAAACATACACCACGGCTAATAATTCTTTTCCGTAGTCCGTGTAATTTGCTTGACATCCAGCATGGCCTTTCTTTGCATACTGTATAGGCTAAAAATGTTTGGTCTTACATTGCCCGAAGACTGCACCTATCGCATAATCACTAGTGTCGCACATAATTTCAAATGGTAGGTCCCAATCGGGGGCAACTAAAATTGGGGCTTTCGTTAACTTCTTTTAAGTATATTAAACGCTTAAATACATTCTTTCGAGAAAATAAACGGATTTTCTTTTTCAAGAAGATGGGTCATTGGCCAGGCGATTTTAGAAAAATCTTATATATATAGACGATAGAACCCGACGTGACCTAAAAAACTTCGAACGCCTTTAACGGAAGTCGGATGAGGGAGTTTAGCTATAAAACATCATCTTTACTCTGTCAACTCTCAATCCTAGACTTGAAATTTAGTCAGGACTATGCCCTCTTCAACAATGAAAAGGCACTTTTCCCATTTAAGAACTAAGTTTGGTTTCTTCGTCACCTTTAGGCATTTTGTCCTAATGGGATAAAGTAGCAGAAGAGAAAGACCTCGAAGACCAAGAAATTCGTCCATGAAGACCTCCATAGTTTCCTCGATCATGTCGTGGAAAATGGCCATCATGCACCTTTGGAACATGCCCGGAGCATTACATAAACCGAAAGGCATACGTCGGTAGGCAAACGTCCTATAAGGGCAAGTGAAGGTACTCTTCTCTTGGTCTTGCGGGTCTATGGAATTTGAAAATATCCGAAAATCCATCTAAAAAGCAATCTGTTTCATTCCCCTGCTAAACGTTCTAGCCTTTGGTCCATAAAAGGCAACAAAATGGTCTTTACACGAGTGTCATCATATAAGCTTTCGGTAAATCAATACAAATGCGCCATCCCGTAACTAACGCTAGTGTTATTTAACGTCATTATCTTCGTTTTCAACTACAGTCATGCCACCCTTCTTAGGCACACAATGAACGAGACTTATCAACGGGCTATCAAAGATAGGGTAAATCAATCCGGCATTAAAGAGTTTGATAACTTCCTTTTTGATAACCTCATGAATTTTTGGATTTACCCTTCTTTGATGTTGAACCGTCGGATTGAAGACGTCTTCCATTAAGATTTGTGAGAAAAAAACTCGGGGGTCGATACCCTTAATGTCTAAATTTTCATGCATGACCCGTTTATGTGCCTTAGAACCTTTAAAAGGGCTGGCTTTTGTTCTCATCCTATTTAATTCTATTAGAAATTTAATTATCGGGTAATTTTAATGGTTCCTTCTAAAAATGCATATTCTAAATGAGAAGGTAAATCCTTAAGCTCGAGTTCCGGTGGTTCTTCGATTGAAGGCTTTGTCATAGTAACATCAACTTGCTTAAGGTCGTCATTCTTCATCGGAGGGAGACTCGGAGACGGGTCTTCATTTAACAATTTTTCAAGGTAAAGAATATCTCCCTCCATGTCATAATAATCGTCATCTAAATTAGAAAGCTCTTTCGGGATACGTAGAAAAGTCTCAATCTCTTCCAAGATAAAATCTCCTCCTTTAAAAGGAGTAACGAGGGGGAAGAAGAAGTCGAGATAGGTATTCCGAAGGAGTGGGATGCCACTTTGTCGAACTATCCAAAATCCAATCACTTCTTAGCTTATTCCTCACATGAAACACAATGTACAGACCGATTCGATTAAACCAATTTAGCATAATTGGTAGGAGTAACTTGGAATTGACCAACTTAAAGAGGCAACTGTTTTAGGAGCACCGCCGAACAATTCTCATTTAACAGAGTACTTGCTAATTCGAATAACTTTTCCTTATTACTAAGTAAACTCTTAAACGTAGAAGTAAACTTCGGCATATAAAGAAGAGCATCCGCAAAGCTAATATCGAAGTGTAATCTTTGAAAGATTTGAAGAAACTTCAACATTTTATTATTAGCTTTTTCACGGAGCTTTTGGTCGTTAAGCCTCAAAGGATAAGGTATCGATGGTTTAGGATTAGGCTTTGGAGCAACTTCGGGCTCCGGAATCGGGTCTTGGACAACCAGAGGTTGGACGTGTGCGGTACTTTCTAAACTTGTAGGTTGCACCTTTTCCTTTGTCGCCTCAATTTGACGTTCCACTTCTTTCGGTAGAGGATAAGGAGTAGGTAGAATTAAAGGTCCATTGTAAGCAACACCACTTCGGGTGGTAATAGCTTTCACATCACCTCTCGAGTTAGCTATGGTATTACTAGGAAGTGATCCCGAACCCAAGGAATTTTATTGAAAGAAAGTACTTAACATGTTCTTTATCTCATTGTTCTGATTCGTCATTGAAGTCTTGAATTCATTTTTCAATTCTGTTTTCATGTTATTAATTTGATTTTGCATAGCTCTCATAAGTAGCTTCATTACTCTTCATGTAGTTTGTTAACTCGTTTGAAGGTCCAACTTGAGCTTGATAATTCGGGGCTTGAAAATTCGGAGCTTGATAATTGTTGTTTCCTTGATTGAAATTTTGCCCTCTTCCTTGATTGTTCGGAGCTTGATAATTCGGGGCTTGAAAATTCCCTTGATTTTGATTGTATCGGTTTTGATTATTTTGTACATTTGGTTGATTGAAATCAGGTGGTCCACGGTAATTATTCGAGCGATAGCTAAGCATATTAAGGTCACCTTGTGGTTGGTAGGAATTACCCCCGAATTGTAGTTATCCGTAGTAGCATAAGCGACCTCTTGAGTGTAGCCATCGACGGCTGGGCACTCGGTAAAAGAATGGGGACCACCACAAGTCTCGTATTTTGTATCAACAGATTTGACCGTTTGCATTTATTTCATCATCTCTAAAAAAATTTATTCATCATTTCCAATTGTCGAACAACTTTTGGACTCTCGGTAGTAGTAGTAGAAGAGATATTTCTAAACGACTCGTCTCGAGTTGCTGAAGTGTCCCAATGGTTGTGGTGAGGGGTCATGTTCTCGATCAATTCGTAACATTCTTCTAGTGTCTTTTGCATAAAAGTTCCTCCCGATGCAGCATTGATGGTGTCCCGATGGCTTAATGTCAAACCATTATAAAACGAATCAATTTGTGTTACTAAAAGCATGTTATGGTTAGGACACCGATTAATGGACAATTTATAACGCTCCTATGCCTCGAATAATGGTTCGTGCGGTTTTTGTTCAAATTTTGTGATCTCGTTCCTTAATTTAGTCACCATGGAAGGATGAAAATATTTCGAGAGAAATTTCCTCATCATATCGTCGAATGAGTGGATGGAATTCCTTAGAAGGCGATCATACCATACGATAGCATGATGCGTCAAGGAATATGGGAAAAGAGATAAACGAAGGGCGTCATCGGAGACCCCATTTTGCTTCATATGTTGAGTAATTTCTAAAAATTTATCAATATGTCTATTGGCATCGTCGCCCGGTAACCAGTGAAATTGGCAAGTATTTTGAACTTGTTGAATCATGTGATGGCGAAGTCCAAAATCTGTAGCTTCGATTGGAATCGGGGCAATTGGTCCGCCCTGTCCATTTATAGACGGTTGGCACAACTCCTCCATCGATCGGGGAGCTGGCCCATTAGGTCTCACCACCGGAGGTGGACCATTATTATTAGGAGGAGGAGGTCCCACAGGAGGCGGTCCCTGATTATTATAAGGAATGCTCATAACTTCTTTGAAGTCGAAAAGAGATGACGGTTCACCAAAATTCCTTCGTCGAATAAGACTCTCGGGGTCTCTAAGCGGAGAAAACAGATTAGAAGAAGTAGAGCGAGTGCTCGTGCACTAAAGACAAGATAAGAAAAATAAGATAGAACGAAAATATTTTTGTATTTTTATAAAGGAAAATAGAAAATTATAAACGATAACTTCACGGGGAAGGATCTTCAAGGCACTAACTTCAAATACTTCGCGAAAATCGTACACCATTCCCCGGCAGCGGCGCCAAAAATTGATTCGATCCAAATAGTATATATATGATTAAATATACATCCTAAATATCTCAAATTAATTATAGTATAGAGAGTATCCCATTTGATATAAAAATTGCTTGAGGACAAACAATATTTTATCTCCCGGATGTCGTATCCCGACAAGAGTTGAATTTGAAGTCCGCAAAGGTATTTTGTTTGATGCTCGAATATCAAATATTTTGAATTTTGATTTTAATTCTACTAACGCAAAAGCAAATAAAGATAAGCTAAATTAACAATTAAAGCAATTAAAAAAATTTAAGCATAAAACGTTAACGAGAATTAAAAACACGACTAATTAACCAAATAACACAAATTTAAAACCTAAAAATTCAAAATGCTAAATTTTAAACTTAAATGCACTAAAATAATTTTCAAAACAGAAAATATATTTTTTTGTAACTTTTTATATTTTTAAACAATTTAAAACACCTTTAATCTAGAAAATTACTAAAATATTTTATAAAAATTTGAGAAAATTCCTAAAAATGCTTAACACTATTCCTAAGGTTTCTAAAGAAAAACGGATGAAAAAGTTTATTCTAATAAGCTGTTAAAAATTCAAATAAGCTGTTAAGCTTAAAACTAAAACTTAGTATAAATATTAAATGTTGTATTAGTCTTATGAAAAAGACCCAGGGCGCAGTGGTTGGATTGTTGGTGTGTTAAGGGGGAGGTCACAAGTTCGAAACATGTGACTTCCTTTTTGGTGAAAACATTTTTTTTGTTTTTTTTAATAAGCTAAAGATCTAAAAAAACAACTTTAATGAAAATACTTTTTCTGAAATTAAAAAAATAAGCTAGAATAAGCTTAAATGAAAATGACAGTTTGGACTTAATACTAAATAACATAAAAGCTTAATTGTTTGGCCATTAAGGACTGAATAAGCTAAAAGAAAAGTAAATAAGCTGTAAACAGCTTATCCCCTAGACCTAATAAGCACAAGAGACTAGATTTAAGCAAACAAATAAGCTGAAAAAGTACTTTAAAGCAAAACAGTTTAACACAAAATGGACTTTTAAGTGACTTTTGACAAACTTAAGACTAGAATTAAGACCAAATAAACAAAGAGAATAAACTAAAAAGCAAAATCAGATAAACAACTAAACTAAAAGAACACAAATAAGCAGGACATGATCAATCTAGATAAGGAAATAAGCTAGAAAAAGCAAATTAAGTTGACAGACTACACTATTTTTTATTTGGCTTTTTGGAATGAAAAGGCTATTAGCAACTTAAGATTTAAGTCTCAAAAGTACTTGAGACAAATTGAAAAATTGAAACAAATATAAAGCAGATTACTATAAACTAAATATAACCAAAACTAATCAAAATTAAGCTAGAATATAAGCTTTAATGATCTGCACACATAGACTCTTAAGAGTTAAAATTTACTTGACTGTTACCATCTATTTAGCTCAAAAGGATTTTCTAAAACAAATTTATGATGGGATAAATGCAACTAGATTTGAGATTAAAAAGCACACACAAACATTCATTTTAGAAAATCTACCAACAAGCAGTTTAGCACAATTCTAAAATTGGCAGACTTGCATTTTTGATAAACCACACTAGAAAAACTTAACAAATCTATATCTAAGCTTATGTAAACTATCTTTAAGACTTAATTTGAGCTTATGAAATCTAATTAAAAAAACAAAACAGCCTGCAAAGCTTTTTCCTATATTGAATCTTCTTAAACGAAACACCCCTTTAAAATTCTAAAATCCAATTTATAAGCTGAAACAGATCAAATTAAGCCATGATTTGTCAAATTGAGAACTATGAAAATGAAGTACAAATAAGCAATAACCTAAGATAAATAAGCACTATCCTATAAGCTACCTTAATAAGCAATAAACTAAGAAATTAGACAGATTATAACAAAACTCAAACTAAACTATTCAAGACCATAAACTAGACTAATTAAGCCATATTAAAACTGAGTAAGCACAAATAAGCACAAATAAGCAAACAATAAGCAGAGAATTAGCAGAAATAAGCAAAACAAGAAAAATAAAGCTAAAAAGTAAAAAATGAGAAGTACCTTTGTCCCAGCTAAACAGGGACTTAAATGCTCTTTAAGAGCTTAAATCAACAAGCTAGCTTAATAATAAGCTTCTGAATAAGCCCTATAAGCCCTTCCCTTTCTGGCTTATCTTCCAATTGGCTTATTCAACTACTTTGAGTAATTTGAGTGAATGACTTATTCAGTTTAGCTTTTAAAAAGCTAAACTGAATGAAAACTAGCTTATGAATATAAGAGAGCTTATTGAGCTTATTTAAGACATTCTAAACACTTTTAAACCATAATAGCTTAATAGTAAAACAGAATTTAAAGGAACAACTTAAATGAAATTTGATTTTTATTGATAGCAAAAGGGATTACAAGCTTTAAAAGAGAAAATTACATTGAAAGCTAGACAATAAGCTAAATACTATACTAATAAGCTACTAAAATACTATAAGCTAGATAAAAATTAGATGCCTTCTACTGTGTGATCTCCCTTCTATTTATAGTGGATAAGGGAAGGTTCTAGCCTTTCAGGAGCGTCCTAAACCCTTCAATCTTAGCCCTTGATTAGTATCCAATTATTAATCCCATCTTTTCACCCGTCAGACTGCATACACGTCCCATCAACCAATCATATGCTCTAGGATTGCCAGCGTGGAAAGTAGTTGTCAGGCATGTCAGGATTGTTCTTCTAGAAGGATTGAAGCGTTTGGGATTGGGGTGAAATGCATTAACCATGTATGTGTTTACTCTGTGTAGAAAACAGGAGGGAAAAGGGTACTAGTTTTGACTGTGTGGGTGGGTTGACTTGATCCTGGGTTATAATTTTAGGATTGGGCTTTTGTTATTTTATTTGAGCCAAGTAAATGGATTTGGACTTTATATTATATAAAGGGATATAGGGTTAAGTTTTGGTATATATACAAGGTTAATGGGCTGACCCGGCCTAATAAAACGGGTACGGGTTGGCCCATTAAGGATGTATATGCCTTCGGCTTTGATTTCTTGCACTCTTCTAATCTCGTGCACAGATTTTGTCCTTTTTGGCTCGTTTTTATCCATATTTGATATATCCGTTACCTGCAAGACATAAATCACAAAACACACATTTACAATGCATTTTTCATATATTTTTGGTCTTTTATGCTTATTTTAGTAAGGAAAAATAATATGTGATTAAACACATATCAGTATGATAGATTAAATGTTTTTCTTATTAAACATGATTACAATATGGGAATGGTAGATAACACACTTTTTACAAAGAAGAAAGGTTCAAATCTCATCATTGTTTAAATATATGTCGAGGACATTATATTCAGTTTAACTTGTCAAGAGTTGTGTGATGATTTTGGCAAAATCATGCACGATGAGTTTGAAATGAGCACGATGGGTGAACTAAACTTCTTCCTCAGATTACAAATAAAACAATTAGAAGATGGTATATTCTTTAATCAATCTAAATATATAAAAGAAATGCTTAAGAAATATGGATTAGAAGATTCTAAGCCAATGAAAACGCCCATGTCCTCGAATACGAAACTCACGAAAGACAAAGAAGGTGAGTCTGTGGACAATAAGAAGTATAGTGGTATTATAGGTAGTTTATTATACCTAACAGAAAGTAGGCTCGATATCATGTTTAGTGTTCGCCTTTATGCACGCTTCCAAGAGGATCCTAAAACCTCTCATCTTGAAGCGGTTAAACGTATTTTCCGATACATTAAAGGCACTACGCACTTAGGATTATGGTATCCTAAGGGGTCCGGCGTAGAAACCGTAGTATATGTCGACTCTGATCATGCGGGAGATTATGTGGACCGAAAAAGCACTAGCGGTATTTGTATGTTTATGGGATGTTGTTTAACATCTTGGTTTTCGAAGAAGCAAACCGCTCTTGCTATATCCATTACCGCAGCCGAGTACGTAAGCGCCGGAAAAGCATGTCAACAAGCACTTTGGATGAAACAAGCTCTCATCGACTACGACATCCGCCTCGATGACATTCCGATCATGTGCGATAACAAAGGTGCCATCAACTTGAGCAAAAACCCCGTGCAACACTCTTGTACACACCGTTTCCTTCGCGACAACGTTCAAAAAGGAAAAAATTTCGATCGAAAAAGTTCCGTCCGAAGATAACATTGCCGACGTCCTCACTAAACCACTCAAACGTGAACCGTTTAACTATTTACGTCTACGTCTAGGAATGATGAAACAAATCGACTAAACGTCTTGGCCTCCATTTAATAGTCACGTTACTATTAAATATAAATCTTGACAAACTAAATTACTTCATCCAAAATGCTTAAGAATTTTTAATTCTCAAAAAGCAAATTACAACGTCACTTCTTACTCAAAATTCATCAAAAACCGGCAAACTAAAAACCCGAAAAATGGGTCAACAGATAGTGGACCCCCAATCAATCAGGGCCCCGGCTAATTAACAAGAGCGGACCCCCGATCGATATGGGGCCGCCATCTGACAAAACGAAATTTCCTTTTATATGTTTTAAAACTAAAAAACAAACACAACTTAAAAATCTGCTACTGCAAGTGACGAAAAGAACAAACCCAAAACATTAAAATCCAATATTTTTACTAATCTCAAGCAAAATTCACAAACGAAGAACACATAAATCATCATTAACAAAAACAATTGTAAGTTTCTTCACAAATACTTCTCTGAATCTTGTGTCTAAAATTTAATTTTGCACAAAATTAAAATTGGGGATTTTCAAATTTTCTTGTGAAATTAGGACTAGGATTATGCAATGAATAACCATTTTGTTACCCATAGATATAGGATTTTCATAATTAAGCATGCTTGAAAAATGTGAAATCATACAAAACTCTAATTCATTTTTCGAAAAAGTTCTCACGATTAGGAACATCATGAAAATATTTCCGTGCATTGTTAATACACTCTAAAAATGATTTTGCATGCATACACGACGAAATCGTGATTGTTGCTGAAATATATAATCTAATATATATTTTTCGACACACTCGGTTGAGCAAAAGTAATTAAAGGAGCGTTTGGATTATTTCCTAAGTTTTAATTTTAGAGTAGAAATAATCGCAACTCCACATTTGTTGCATATAGACACACACTAGGCATCAAATTTTGAAATTTCGATCTTATAACATACATATATATATTTGTGACTTGGTTCTTTTTATTTAGGAGACGTCATGACTCATATTCTTCAAGTCGAGGTTCAACTAACCAAGAAGTGTATTCCTAAAATTTCAAATGAAAAATACATCCCAAAACGCTTAAAAAGCACAATAAAAAATGTATAATCTAGAACCATTCAAGAGGGACGAGTTGTTGATCCAACATTCTTAAACGATATTAACATCGAAACCATGTTTGGAGCATTAGGCTTTCAACAACTCTATAACATCAATGAGCCTATTTGTCTAAAATTCATTATTGAATTTACTCTCAATTTGAGATTCTAAGAAACTTGGATCAATCTATTTCCGTTAAATCCTAGGTACTAGATATGTAATTCACATTTACTCTCGAACATTTCGCCAACATCCTTGGTATTCCTTGGAAATGTCAATGTGCCTACTCGGAAGAATGTTCTCTCGACTCTCTCAAAAATAATCGGGAAATCAAAGGCCCATACCATACCTATATTCCTTAAATAAAACTAATCAAACGCTTCATTAAAAAAACTCCAAATTTATATTACAAAAACAACTTGCAAAACAAAGTTCATAAAATAAAACTTCGTCCCAATATGAGAACTTAGGATGAAATTATTCGTCAAAATGTATTGGGTCTGGGATAAATGTGTATCACATTTCCGTCTTCTCTTGTCATATGATGTATTGCATCATGACCAATCAACCCTATATTCTCGTCTACTTTATTGTCAACCGAATGTCTTGTGTCAAAGACCAACATGGCTCTCCAATTCCATACGGCATGTTGCTAACTCGTCTATTCCATCATTTAACATCCGTCCATCCACAACTAAACAAAACCCAATATCAAACCTTTCCTCACGTCATGGCACTCATGGGTCATTATGATGATTATTTCGAGGATGATTTGGACCCACCAAGTGAGGATGAAAGCATGGGAAGCAACTAAGCTCAACGCACTGATGGACGAGACCTTCTCTTCAACATTGTTATGTTTTTTAGTATGTAGCCTTATAACTTGTTAGTATTAGGATTATTGCGAAACCTCTAGAAATCGCGTAGACTTTATCGTAACTTTAATTGCTAATGTTTGCTTATTTTAGTTTTACAAGTGCTTGCTTAACTATTGCTAAAAATGCATTACTCACTTGCTAATTTAGTATAAATTATCATAATAAATATGATTACATGCTTACTTGAATTTATTATTACATGCTTTAGCCAATAAAAGGTCTTGAGAAGCTATAAACATAGGATTTGCTGCAAAATTGCCACCTAGATTCCCACTTCTCTCACAAATTTTAGCAGAAAACAAAATATGGGCAACCTAGGAAACCACAGGTGGTGGCCCCCTGATCTCCCACAGGAGGCCCCCTGATCGATAAGGGGCCGCCCATATACGTTGGGGGCCACGACCTGTAGACAAATTTTTTACTGTTTCTTTTCTGCTTCACAAACACTCTTTGGAATCATAAATTTCAACAATTACATATATCCTAAATTATCTCTTTAACCTACTATAAAATGCCTTTCTCCATCTCCATTTTTCTCATCATCCTAAACTTACCATCTCCAATGTCATCCTCTCAAAACCCTTCCTCTAAATTATCCAAGAAACCCAAGATCTCCGTAAGATCTATATGGAGAAAGAAAATGAACTCTTGTCATTCACAAAGTGAGGATGAAGTTGAAACACCCACACCCAATGGCACAAACGACATCTCCATTTCAATGGAACCTCGTAAAACAATACTATCCAAAAAGCAATCTCAAAACCAACCCACTCTCACGCACAATGTCACCTCTCGATCCACTTATTGATCCTACATGGAAATTGCTTTACAAGCCACGACAAGAAGACAACCTTAACCCCTTCAATCTCCAAGTAAAGGGATGCTTGTTTAAGAGATCAATCAACTTCATGATCTCTCTAATCTCTTAGAGATGCACCTTCAAAACCATATCACGAATCCTTTACCATCAACACCACCCATGTCTCATACCATCACTTTAGACCAAGTCGAAAACCATGTTGATTATTCCCCTTTTTGTCGTTACAACCAAACTCAATTTATATCCTTGAGAGAAGACCTAACTTGGATTGAGTGTCTCCTAACCCGTCCATATCCACCACTCCAAATTCCTCGAAATTACCCAACAACAACAACTTCCGCACCAACTTCTCCACCGCAAACTAAGCATGTTTATTTCAAATAAAAACTCATCACCCTTTTGTTAAGTAAATCCTATGGCTCCCTAGATCACTTAGGATATCTCTAGTTTTTATTTTTATGAATTTTGTATTATCATGCTTTAATCATGATATTTATGTTTAATGAATGAATTTTAATTTCATGGCATTGATTTTGTCAATTGGTTGATTTATTTATATATATTGTTGTGATGGGTTGGATTAGTGCATAATTATTTTGCCATGCTTCAATAATTTTTTGTGACATTACTCGTAGTTAGAAATATATATTGTCCTCGCTTTCTAACTTGTTTTTTGTAGCAAGTCACCATAAAACGATTCCTTGGTGCCCTCAAACGAGGGACAACACACATCAAGGGGGAGCATTTATTCTGCCGAATTCATGTTTTCGCATCGACGAAGCCTTTTTGATTCTACAAAAAGGAAGAGAAATGGAATAAAACTCACTATAAACTTGTTTAAATATATTTTTACATATAATGAGTTTAGATTTTGTAATCATCAAAAAGGGGGAGATTGTTAATATAAATAATGTCTAAAAACGTTATTTATATTTTTTGACTTCTCTACGTTTTGATAATCACAAAATGTAAAAACATTCTACGTAAAATTAAACGTAAACAAGTTATTAGTCGTAAATTTCTATTTCGACGTAAATCACTTAAGGTATGTATAAACAAATAATTAATTTGTTAAATGATCAAAGTATAATTTTGTCCTAAAACTTTACATTTTTATAAATGTAACAAAACCTTTTTACAAAAATAAATTAGACAAAATATTTTTGTAATTATTAGAAATGTTTTAATTCAAATATATATTTGAAATCAGGTTTTCTCCCCTAAAATCAGAAAAACCTACCTTAGAAAACATTTCCCCAAATCTAGACAAAATTGGGAGCGTCCTACCGAGGGGCACTGATAGGTACCCGCGATCCCCTCATTGATCAGGGGGCGCCCGTGTTAGCTTGGGGGGGGCGCTATTTTTTGCTCCCAGCTTCTCCTATAAATAGAGGACTGTTCCCATGAATTTTCTCACCTTTTGCACACTTATTCTTTTTGTTCTAAATCAGCAAACATATTTTATACACTTTGATCATATAACTTGCATAAACATTTGTTTCCAAGTGATCCAATCCTTCCTCTCTAAGTGCAAGAGAAGAATACTCGTGATTGCCAAGATACGAAGTATTATAGTTTAGTTTGTGCTTACGTAACGTTGTTGCGATCGCGTTGTAACCAAATCTCATATATTCTTGTGTATTAGTTGGATCAGGTAGATCGTGTAAGTATTTAGGTGAGTAAATACTTGTGAGAGTGGTTAGTATTTTAGGCCTTAAAATACGAGTGTGAGTGGTAGATCAGTTCTAGCTAAGATTATAACTCGACATTAGGCTTAGTGTCGAAGATTGGTGTAAGATACGTGTGTACGGTTTTTTCCGCCTAAAGGGAGTTTGTTGACATAGTGAAGTGAACTCTCGAGTTGGATACTCGAGGAGTAGAGTAGCGCGAAGAGGAGCTTCGTGACCGAGCCACTATAAATCTTCGTGTTGTGGTTTAATCTTTCTAGCTCTTTCCTTTTGTCTCACATTTAATATTGCGTAGTTAATATTGTCTATTTGCTTATCTAGTTTGTTCATATTGTGTGTACAATGATAACACTTAAGCATGAATCCACGATTTTATATACAATCTTAATTGAAATTTTAACTATTGAACCTCCCTCCCCCTTCTAGTTTTCACAATAAAAATAACGGTCATTACCTAACGACCGTTTATCTAACGGTCGTATTACGTAAACTCAGTACTTTTCAATGACTGTTCACCATCACTGCAGTGTTTTACAGTTTCATCGAAACTTTTTATTTTTATTTTTTTGTCTTAGAGCGCTTAACGATCATTAAGTGCACTAACGCCCCCCAATAATTTTTATATAGAAGTAACAAGGTTTGATACCCGCGCTTCGCTACGGCGTAGTTTGTATAAAGCACGTCACGTATTCCTAATGTTACGATCAATAGTATTATTTACATGTAGATTTTTTTTGAACATATTTACATGTAGATTAATAAAAGAAGATCCCAAACATTTATAAATAAGATCCAATAAATTCCTGATGTTAAGAAACGACTTTGTACCTCCCCTGTGTGAGGATTAGTAGAGTCTGCAACACACTCTAAATCACCTTGTACTCCATCTTCAAAGCCTTCTCAGTCGACTGAAATGATCTTGTAGACACATCTTTACCTGTTGCTTTCTTGAAACGTAACTTAATCTGAGCCTTTGTTTCCATTTCTGTTGCGACCTACACCCATAACCGAACAATTCAAAATCTGTCATAACCAATCCAAACCTACATAACTGATTTTTCTTATTGGCCTAGGTAAAAACTATTTTCCCATTTGTATTTGCAGTAAGCTTTTACCACTTGCTACTATAATAACTGGTAACTTAGGAATGAAATAATTATGACATTAGATATAAAAAATAACACTATTAACAACTCATTCAACAAAGTGATAAGACCATAATTAAATCCGCGCAATAATCGATCAAAACACATAAAACCTAAATTTCAAGGTGTCTAAAGGTTTAGTCTCGTGTCTAATTCAAAAAGAGATAATCAGCCTTGTAAATGTTCTTCTGCCAGCTCCTCGAATATTAATTTAAGATCAATATAACTTGAGGCTGGAAAATCAACGACAATTTCAGAGTTTGAAATGTGGGACCCTAATTCTCTTTAGTTAAATCTTTTAACCAATATATAACCTGGTAGAGATAACTATAACCCAAAATTTCTTCCTGAGAGGAACTATCTAGCACTTACTTCATGAGTTACTGGATCCTGAAGCCTGATAATATGGCATCGACTTTTTGCCGGTTCAAGAATCTCGGTATCATCCACGTAAAACCATTGAAGCAAAGAACCTGCATTTTAATTTACATAACACCATTACTACAGGTTTCGCAAAGCATGCAACATGAAGACACCATATATGTAAAACTAACTTAGAATCATATAGGGGTTTTACTACAATATCTTATTATCTTATATGTGGTGATCATGTTTTTCACCTCAGTATGGTTACATATTCTGATAGAGAGAAAATAAATAAATTGTGCCGATTGTAGACTAATCTAATAACATACTTGATGAGAGGGAAAGAGAGGTGATTTTAGAGAGAGAGTGGGTTGGATGAACACTTAGAGAGAGAAAGTAAACATAAGATAGAAATGCATAAATGTGTGAAAAATGAACAACCAACCACCTCTCCAAGGCATGGAGAGGTGTATAAATACTTACATATGGACGCGGGCTTGGGCCTTCATGGGTTTATCCATGGGCTTTTAGCTAACTTCCTAAGTAAGTTTCCAAAAATTAACTTAACGAGCTAACTACAGTTATCTATGGAAGTGACCAACACTTTCGTGTTCCTAACAATCTCCCCCTAAGGGAGGTCAATCCATTTTACAATAACGTAATCCTAGCATACTATGCTTTACCATTAGTCTTAAGCTCGTAGTCTTTAACTTCAATCATTAACTTGTGAATTGATGTAGTGATCATGGACTTTAGGCTTGAGCTTGTTCCTTTATCTTGACTTGTATGTGAAAATGTGATCTTGAACATCTTGAGATCATCAACCAAGCATAATTTCTTTTCGCCATCTTGTAAACTTTTCCATCTTGTGAACTTGTGACTATTGGACCGACATGCTCATACCTTTCTTGATTTGTCGACTTGAAAAGCTTTAATGCTGCATCTTTCTTGAAATTCTTTAACTTTAACACTTCGTCACTTCGAGAAAGACGTTCGGTATCAGAGTGACGGAAACTTCTTTGAAATTCTATGAATTTAATACTTCATCACTTCAAGAAGACGTACGGTATTAGAGTAACGGAAGTCTTGAAACATTTACTTAAGCTTTCATGATGTCTTTATATTTGTCGGTCGGGTATGAGCATGTGGCTATGAATTTGTGAGTCAGCTGAAATCAGGTACCTCCACGTCCCTCTTTATATATTCCTGAAATAAAATAGTTAGCAATAAATCTGGGGGACGAATATGGCTTTGTCATTCGCCCGTGTTTGGTTGGAGTAACCTTCAAATCCTAGCAAATAAATCTGGGGGCACTGAAATATGGCTTGTATCTAGCTCCGTGTTTGGTTGGAGTAACCTGAAAATTCCTGTGAGTATCGATCCCTTATGAATCAGGTAGATTCAATTTAAGAAGAATCTTTTGTATAGCGCATTACCAGCTGTAGAGTATAGACTCTTTTCTAACATATGTATATAGATTTATCAACTCGCCAATGTTTCTCATTATCAGAACGTCTCAAGCAGACAATCACGATACGAAGTAGAACAGTGAGTATTACGTGTCTCACGAATGAAATAGTAAAAATTGATTGAAAAATCAACTTCGACATGTCACTGCTAAGTGGTTTTGACCATTCGAGGTGTTAATCATTTCAAAAGTTCATCATCAATCGTCAATCTCAAAAACTTGCGAACAAGTTTGATCTTATAGATGCCACCATCGTTTCGTTCTACGTGTTACAAGTTGATTCATTTATTGACTCGCACAAGTCACCTACCTGTGAGCTCTTGTTTGATGTTTGTCTCAAGCTACGGTAGTTTCCTTCTTCACTGAGAATAAATATCACTCGGATGTTTGCACAATCACAAGGGATATGCGGTTAGTATTCAGGACTCGTTACACTATATATTATCTTGATATTACACATTGTCGCTGTATTGTTCAGCATAGCGATTAAATTGTTTGTACAAGTGTTCCTAATGGATTGTGATGGGTTATGCATCTCTTTTGGCTTAGATCTGTCAAATTATGCACTTTGTCTGTTTAGTGATCGAAGGCTGAACGTCAGAGATTGCACGTGTTTCAATATCAACATACCAGCGCCGAGGCTCAGTCGAAAGAAATGCGTATAATCTCTTGTGAGAAATGATAACAAGAGTCTGAATGAGAGACCTTGAGTAGCTAGTGAGGTTGTGTCATTAGCGTACTAGGTCCTATGACTGTCGTTAATGTCAAGACAACAACTTGTGTTTTTGACAGATTATGTTAATATTGACCCGATTTTACTCTAAGTGTTATGGTAGGGCTTTTTTTTTCCTCTTACTTACATTTTTTTTCATTCTTTTAACCCCTTCAATGCTCTTATCGCGACTTCATAACTAACACCTTGTTGGGTTCTATTTCCAGTGCTAGTCCATATCACCATCTAGTGCATTATTACCCGATTCTCACGTTTTCTCCTTTTGGCCGGTTGGGGGTTGTTTTCTCATAACACCTGATCCCCACCTTCTCATACTTATCTAGTGATATCGGGGTAGATCCTCAGGTTTTGGATGGTCAGAATCATGGGATTTGAATACATATACCTAACCACCTTATAACTCCATAAATCTAAGTACATGGTTGGTCTTTTTAGGTATTCCATCACAATCAAAACCAAAATCATTGAAAAGTTCCATCAAGTGTTTGATATAAATATCAAAAGATTTACACTTTAAAAGTTTTTCATCATCACTAAAAGCTCCCCCTTAACATGTGCATCGTAGTCTTAGTACATGCTAAGTGTGGAGTGCATTGAGTCCATTTTATATGATCACATTTCAATACAAATTAGATTAAGTTTAATCACATTTTCTCCCCTTATCCAAAATGTTAATCCCTTGATATTTTAGATATCAATTGATTAAACGTTCGAGGACAAAATGTTACACAATATCTAATAGGAACATTTTAAAGCTCCCCTTCAATTATTGAGGGTATATAAGACAGTGCTAAGTACAATAATTTGAATTTTTTTCCGTAGAGTCTACCACAACAAATTTCTCCAAACTCCTCAATCCTCCTTTCCTTTACAGCTTGTTGATGTCCTTGATCTGAAATGAGCCCTTCTTTTCCAATGTGCTCCATCTTTTCTTACGGCAAGTACTACCATGTCGATATTCTTTGTAATGTCTTTAGCGAAGAAGAAAGTCATGTTAATGTGTCCATCACGAACTTGTACAATTCGCTCGGAGCACATCAAACCTATTCCTCTTGTAGGCGTCGACATAAATGAATCCGTGAGGGTATTTGTATGAGTTACGAGTGCGCGGTTTTCGGAGATCTGGACTTGTAGTATAGGATTGCTTGATGTTGATATTTTTTTTATAACTTTCAACTCCAAGGTTAAGATCCTCGAATCGCTTCTTAATCAACCAGACTTCTGGTGTAACATACCTAGGGCTATTGTGAAGTCACAACACCATCCCTTGAAATATTTATGAGCCGATTCTGAACCACAAGAATTAACATATCATCGATATCATTGATCTAAAGTTGTGGAAAGTCACCTTCCTTGAATCTGTATAATATGTTATTAGCTCTTCTCACTACAATCCCTTCTAAGTACCCGTATCCATGTTTCCTCATGTAACTGACACGATGACTGCCGAATACTTTTGTAAATATACATCTCCTCTTGATTGTCAAATGCCCTCTTTGCTTAAGCAATAATAAAGACTTACGTTGTTCACATCCAATGTGAGAAACACCCATAATGCATATCATCATAAGAAACTTTAACAAACTCCTTATGTTTGGAACCAATGTCTTCAATGCCTGGTAGATCATACTGAGCGGCCTTTGACTTGGTAGTAGACGTCGTGTATGTCATAGTAGAAACTCCTCCTTGTAGATACTTGAGATCATTTGATGATGAAGAATTCAAATGGTACTCTTTGACGTTTTCCACGCATGATCAAAGGAAGGGGTTTGGAAAGATCAAATGGGTAGTCACCGCCTTCAGGATTTTCCCAATCAAGCTTTTCTAAAAGAGCCTTGTAGCATTCTTCAAAGTCATATTCTAATTCAGTATAATTAGAGCGGGTGCCATAGAGTATTCCTGAATAGCTGGTCCGAACAGGATAACTTGAGTTACAATTCTTGTTTTCAGACCATTCAAGAGGTATCCAGAGAATTCTATTGGAGTGCTCATACAATTCATCAAAGTCCTTCAAGATTTAATCATAAGAGTAAAGCTGCGACGGTCCATCAACCATTTTTGAGTGGACCCTCCCCTGTGTAGTTTTGCCAACATGCCAGTCAGGGTCGGTGGGTTCTTGAGGTGGTGTGGGTTTCTTGAACCAGTCACTTTTAGAGCACTCTTTCCTATTATCTTCATTATCACCCGGATTCCCTTCTTGATCTTGTGGCATGTCTAAATCTGCAACCTCGAACACTGGTTCTTCTAAGTAAACAGACTTTCCAGAAGGTTTTGGTTGAGACTTGGTGTCTTTGGAAGAGCCAGACGTTGAAATCTTTATTTTTCCAGACCTGTGGTTGTTCAGCATCTTTGCTTGTCTTCTCTCTTAACCCACGGTCTGATCCAGTAAGGTCTTCACTTTAACTATTGTCTTTTCAGCCACGCTTTAATGAATATACATCATAAGAGAAGAAGAAATCTTTGTCGATATTGTAAGATTTTTTCAAACTATCATAGCAATCTCGGTGTTCGGGAGCTGCCAGATATGATTTACTTTTTTCCATTTTGTCGAGAAGAATCTTCTTTAACTCAAACTCTTAGAAGCAGCCTCATAAGTGGAATGTGGTTAAGAAGACACCTTTGCTAGAGTAACTTCATCACGTGATTCTTTAATCAACTTTTCGATCACAGGTGGAGCGAAGTTAGACACTTCCTTGGGCAGAATCTGAGGCAGCTGATCTTTTACTTGCTCTTTGATTCTTGCGTGAGAGACTCTGAAAGAAAGTTCATGAATTCTTCTCTGGTTTCTCCCAACCTTGTGTCTAGATGATCATCAACTAAAGAAGTCACTTAAGTGTGTAGAGGGTCTTTCTTAAGTTCAGCAACTTCTTTTTCCAATGCTGCAATTCTATCGTTAAATCGAAAGACTAATGCGAAGTTAGGAAGTGTAGATAGAGGATTTATAGTTTTAATTGTCGGATGAGGAGTGGGGGTGTTGCCTGTTTTGGTGTATAAGTAAAGGTAGTGATGATGTAAGGAATGCTTGTGAAATGCAGGTGATTGATTCAGTGATAACAGAAAACCAGTAATGTTAAGAAGAGTGGGTGTCTGAGTTCTCGGGACTTCATGGTGGACATGAATATCTAGTGGAGAAACAATTTTCGCATCAGTATGAGGAATATCTAAAAAAATTAGGAATTTTGATGCCAAGTCGGATGAACGAGAAGAACTAGTAGTAGGAACTTCAGTCTTCTTCGTAACAGTAGAAATTATCACATGAGCATCTTCAACAACTTGTTCTTGAGTGGTCTCTAAATTTTCATATCCCATTTTGAGCGTCTGATTTCACATCAGCACCCTCACCTTGAATAACCTCTTTATCAGTCTGAGTGGATTCTTTCAATCTTGCATCCACATCATCATCAAATTGGTAAGTAGTATCATCTAATCCCTTTTCTTCATCACTTTTAATCACTTCATCACTTTCTGATTCTAGATTTTCATCATCTTTATCATCAGTGGGAGAAGGGGTATGAATAAACTCCTCCTCTTCTTGATCAACATGTTCAGATTCTTCTTCTTGCTCCGAATCAGATACTTGCTCTTCACTTTCATTCTCCTGCTCACTGTCTTCATTACTTGAATCTTTGATTCACATTGTTCTACCGGTCTCATCAATTCCCCAAGACCCTCAATATTCACTTGCTCAGTAGAGTTATCTCTTCACATCGGGAACCCCTTGCTTATCACGCAGAATTCCTTCACTTTGTGCCATAGTTGATCTTATCATCACTTGGTGTTTTACGGCAACCGTAACCAGAACCACTAGGAAGTGTTCTTGTGAAAGTTCCTAACACTTCTTCTTACTTCTTTCATCTGAGCTCTTCTGTCAAAGCTTCTTCAGATAGCAATTCAATTCCTTTCCCACGAGTAACCTCCACCATTTCCTTTTCCTTACTTTTAGACTTTGTTTCCACAGGAGCTTCTCTAATGACGACACCTGCTGTTGGCTTATTTGTAGACTTCTTGGCAGGTCCTGCAAACCTCGTTTGCCTTTTTGTGGGTGTCTTCATCTACAAGGACTAGATCACTGTCTTTCTTAGATGGAGAAGCTTTCTTGAATTTTCTAGCAATCTTGGGAGGTACAGCACCTATAGCATAGCCAAGATAAGTCTTGTACGCTTTACTTTCCTTCATTGCTGGACTGGTCAAACATTCAGGAAGAAATTGTTCCATAAGATCTGAGTGATTCTTTAGCAGAGACAAATCTTAAGGAGTTAATCAAGTAGTCATCTTTGGAGGTGTGCATCCTAATTTTGTTTCTCCGAGAAAGTGTCTTTTCTTGAGTAAGGAAGTGGTGAATGATAACTTTGGTGAAACAAGGGTAGTACATCTTTTCTTGCTTCTTGTAGACTCTGTTTTCAATCTGGTAAATGAAGTCTTCCTAGAGTAATTCCACATAGTCCACATTTTTCTGATGGAACATACCCCAAAGGATTTGAGCTCTGGAGAGACGAAGCTTTTCAAGACCACTAGTCTTTCCAGATAAACTCCAGTTGATAAGAGCATCAAAAGTTCTCCAGGGTTGATGCAACTGATCGACCACCACATCATTGAGTGAATTGATCTCCCCAGTGTGATCGAGTTCTCTTAAGAAAGACACAGTGTCTTCTTCAGGAGAAAGGGCATCAAAGTCTCTACCTGGTATTCTTGGGAAAATCTGAAAGGTATCTCTAAAGACTTCCAAGGTAAGTTTGAATCGTTTCTTCTTGTCAATCTTGAATCTGTAAAAGGTGTCATGCTTTGTAACAACAGATTCCTGAAAAATTGATGCATGTATCACTTCAGGACATCTGCAGTGATGAGATATTCATGATAGCATGGGGGTAGAGCATAGCATACCAAAACGACTTGAAATGTTGGTTTTCTTGGTGTCCATCCCAGGATGTCTTCCATTTGCATTTCTGATATCATTTATTCTCTTTGGAAACAAGCTCAGATCAAGCTTGGTTTGTTGAGCAGTGATGGAAGACATAATTCTGCTAAGATTTGTTACATGTAGTTCATATACAAACAAATATATATATAACAGATAGACAATTTAGACCATGATGCACGATTATTGATGCAGGATAAGATTTACATCAGGGGATAGGCAAATGATTACTAGGCAACAACTTGATACATATGCACTCAATGCAAAGAACTTATACACATGCAAACAATGCAGAGGACTAGTACACATTCATACAGGATAAGCACACATACTCATATATCACATTAACTATAGACTAATTATTGAAATCAAGACAATCACTGAAGATATCTAAGGAAAATTACACCTAATTTAATCACTATTGACTAGATAGGGATAAATTATACTTAGTAAAGGTTATGGGATTGGATTGCTAAGATAACAAGATTAGTTCTACAAAGAAAAAAATGAAGTATAGTTTGCCTTTATAGTGTGTATAATTTACCCGTGTTACATACTCATGTATAGTTCGCCTGTACAAAATTCATGTATTGTTTCGCAACACGTAACAAAATTCATGTATAGTTCGCCTGTACAAAAATCATGTATAGTTCGCCTGAACAATATTGTATAATTCGCCTGTGTACTTATGAACGTATAGTTCGCATGTTGTAAACTAACTAAGTATAGTTCGCCTGAGTTAACTCTTATGGTATAGTTCGCCTGTGTAATTTCATGTATTATTTGCATGTGTTAATTATGCAAGTATAATTCGACTGTGCAAATTTTACACTAACATTTTCACACCTTTTCAAGCATCAAAAACCATTTAAGAATGAACATATAGCATCAATGAATCATTCTAACATCTTTTTAACATGAATTAACCACTAAAATCTTGACTTTTGCTTTATTCGAGCCATAAGAACACAAAAACCGAAAATATTCATGATTTTTCAAACAAGCATGTTAAATAAACACTCAAATGCACTCAAACATTCTTTATAATACTTCTTAAACCCAAACCCATGACTATTTTCAAGTTCTTGCCCATTTTCATCAAATTCGACATCAAGAATCATTCGAAACTCATGAATGAGTTATCCCTATTAAAAACTGTTATGGGTATAACAACTAGACCCTATTTAGACCAAAACCCCTCTATCAATTTATCTTTTTATCAACTTTTTGATGGTGACAAAAATTAGGTTGAATTTTGGGTTTTACAAGTATAATTCCATGATTTGGTCTGATTAAATGGGTATTATAACATTCAAACACGTGTACCTTAAGCTTAGAATGAAGATTGAGCAAGTTCTTGAAGGTCTTGAAAATTAACAATGGTGGATTTAAGGTGAGTGTGTGTGTGACGAGAGGCAAAGTGACGGGGAGGGAGTATATGTTTAAAACTATGGTGTTTTGGCATAAATGCCCCCTGAGGTATAATGACATTTCTACTTTTCTTTAAAAACTTCTCCTAAGGCAAACTAAAGATTTCTAAGTGGCAAACTAGACCCTAAAGATTAGTTATCATGAATAAGACTTATCATTTTGCATTAATACCCCTATAAGATTAAACATATATCAAATAAAGCCCGATTGAGTTGACATTTATCAACTCCCCTTTAATAATTCACGGAAAAACCACACCAATTAAAACCTTTCCTGATTGACACTTATTAATTATGAAGAAGGATGATTTTTGACAGTTTCTCCCCCAAATAATGACCCTTTCTATTGAAAGACTGTAGTCGATATTGATGGATCAAAATTGTCTTAGAAAATGAGATCTTTGAATCTGAAAGATGAATATATTATTTCTATTTTAAAATCAACTAGGGGGGGGGGGGGGGGGGGGGGGGGGGGGGGGGGGGGGGGGGGGGGGTCCCAAGAAAAAAGATTTCTCTATTTTGACACATAAGTGCATTGACACGTACACTTACGGAATATAAAAAGCACGGGTTATGATGCAAAGTAATCACAAGCCTTTGCATGGTCATAAAGTAGACCATGCCAGAGAATAAATTCCCGAGAATAAATTCTAGTTAAGAGGTCAAGTCTCCTTTTTGACGAGTACTTGCCTTTTAAGATAAGACCGCGGGTTGCTATCTGAAATAATAGCAAGCCTTTTTGGCAGTTTTGAAAGCTTTAGAAACTCTGCTTCGAAATTCATTACAGCCTCGTATCATTATGAATGACATTTCTAAGGCCCGTAAAAGTTATCGTTTTTCAGAAGACATGCCAATTACATATTTTTATAATTTGTACGGATTTTTTAATTTTTTCTTTTGTTTTTGAAAAGTTTTATAAAAGGAAAATATTTTGTGTTTTTATATTTTCTTATGTACGTATGATACAGGATATGAGTTACCACCATCACTCATCCGTTTCCTCTGCCAGACGATTCAACGTTTTCCGGAAGACATCTTCCTCATACGAGCTTTCGATCAAGAAGTTGAAATCTTACTCGAGGCAACGGTTAGTAAAGATGTCAGCCATTGTTATTCAGTCCGGACAAAGTATAGCTTCCACGTTCATTCTCCACTTGCTCCCTTTATGAAATGGTAGTGAATATCGATGTGCTAGCTCTGAATGTTGAACATTGTTGCAGCATAAAGCAATCACACTCTTGTTATCGCAGTACAGAGGGATCTTATTGAATTGAAAGCAAAATCCTGTTTAGTTGTGACGCAAAAACCAAGAGGATTTGTGACAATACCACAGATAAGGCAATATATTCAGCCTTTGTACTCGATATGGCAGTGCTCTTTTGCTTCTTGGATGACCAGCTAACAAGTTTATCACCTAAGAACTGAGCGCTCCGAGTACTACTCTATTAGTGTCCGGACACCCGCGTGATTGCATTCTGCATAAGCTTTGAGTGACAATCGGTATCCTTATCCGAGTACCATAACCCATGTTAATGATCCGTTAAGGTATCGAAAAGATCCGTTCATCACCGTTTGTAGTGCTTTTTTTCGTTATAGGCTTAGCCTGATGCCGACGGGGCACATAAAACAGACAACATGGTTAAAGTCGAGGATCTAATGGATGTAAGATACCAATAATTAAGGATCCAATCATGACATGGTAGAAATTGTAGCCATCAACTTGTTTTCCCTTGTAGATCTTCATTCAGTTTCTGGTTTTCAATCATGGTGTGTCGACAGAATCATAGAATGCAAACCATAGTTTTTTAACAATTTCATAAGCAAATTTAGATTGGTTTATAAACGATGCCTCTAGACTTTGACATATTGTAATCCTAAAAAAGAATGGACATTGTGGCCCCATCATCGACATCTGAACTATTGTCCATACTGATAAGCAAACGCCTTACACCATGGCAGTATTAGATAGATGCAAATATTATATCGTCAACTATAAATATATACTAACAGAATATGTCGTTCCCGACAGCCATGTGAAAGTTTGGATCAACTTGCACCTTTGGTGAATAGTTGAGAGATAAGGAAGCTTACAACATATCATACCATGCACGTTGATGCTTGATTAAGACCATAAAAGCCTTTTTGAGTTGTACACATGCGATGGTTGTCCCTGATCAACAAAACCTTCGGTTAGAAACGAAGACCTCTGTCTTGAGCTAGGCCAGCCATTTAAGAAAGCCGTTTTGACGTCCATATTGGAAACTTATCAATCTTGTGAGCGGAATTTCCTATGAAGATACGAATGGCCTCAATTCTAGCAACCGGTGCAAATGATTCCTCGAAATCGATTCCTTCTTCTTGTTTGAATCCTTGAGCAACGAGTCTAGCCTTATTCTTTAGTACCCTGCCAAATTCATCTGTCTTAACCTTATAAATCCATTTCAGCTTGATCAAGAATACTTTATCTTGGAACACGCACCATTCCCAAACTTCAAGTCATTCAAAATTCAATGAATTTCTTCTTGCATTGCATTGATCCATGATGGTTCGGTCATTGCTTGTTTGAAGTTCTTTGGTTCTACTGAAGTTAGGAAGGCAACAAAATAAGACCACATGGCATCAGTTTCAAGTTGCTTCCTTGTAGATACAGAGAGAGAGGGATCACCGATCACATTTGCTATATGAAGAACCTTAGTCCATCTACCAAGGTGTTCCAATGGAGTGTGGAGTTATCTCACATTAGATGATGATCCTTGAGAAGTTGAGTCTTCATGAGGAGATTCATTAAGTGGATCATCATGAAATGTTGGTGTTTTTGGTGATTCTTCAAAACCTTGAGAAATGATTAGAGAAGGTTCATGTTCTTGTGAGTGAGGATAATACTTTGTTGATGGAGCATCCTGGTCAATGGAAGTTGACACAGGAGAATCAGCTAATATTTCATCTCTTGGAGCAACAGCTTCTTGAACTGGAGAAACAGCAATTGTTGGAGGGTTACAGTATTCATCGAACATTGGTTGAAATAACCGATCCCAATCATCTCTTATTAGTGGCAAGCAAGGTTGTTGAGAAACAGGATTTGAACCGAGTCCTGTACTGTATGTAACATTTAACACCCCCAATTTAACACGCAGCGGAACCAACTATTTAGGTGTTAAGTAATAGTACAATAGTCACAAGATATAAAGAACGACCCGAAAAGACGTGTTAAAAACAAGCAAACATTCCATTCCATAGTTTCAGAGTTCAAAAGCGTAGTCCCAAAGCATCGTTACCATAATATTATACAAGTTTGGCATCAACAAACTAAAGCAAGTTTTCATTTGAGGAATGGATTTTGCAAAACAAATTAACAAAACAAATTAGCGCAAGCTCCTCCTCGTGTGGCTCTAAGTCTTTAACCTTGATACCTGAGATAAACATGCTAAAAATTTCACAAAATGTTGCGTGAATCATAGGTTTAATTAAGCAAAAGGATTTTAGCAACACAAATATTAAATCCATTACGAAAAACTTGTGGATCAAACATGTTTTAATTAATAATGCATTGAGCTCGTGACAACCGATCCCTTTGACGAGAAAAATATAAGTTTGGCCTAAAAGATTAGGTATTATTGCTATATACCTTTACATCTCAGAATAATATATCCGTTGTAGTGGGTGTTCCAAAAGGATTCAAACCCCGGACGGGGAGTCACCCTATAGTACTATTTATTACACTAGCGTCTACCCATCACAGGTAGTTAACGGTTCACGATATTAGAGTCTTTAGCAATAGGTACTCAAGCATTAATCAAACATTCGGGTCTAGCATACGGAAAACAATTTGTGTTCAGTTTTATGAAAACAAGCATGTATCTCCCTCGCGGGTTTTTAAGAAAACAATTAAAGTAGTAAAGGCGAGGCTATGAACTCACCGTGAAAAGTAGATCAAATGAGAAATCAACGAGATAGAAGACTCGATCAATTAGCCGTGACCTATAAAGCAAGTCGCGACTTAGAATTATAAAAGAAATCATTATAGTGAAATTAGTTAAAAATCCAAAACATGAACGACATTGCACCAAGACTTAACCAAGGTATTTTTATCTTTAGTTGGGTACACAACCTGTACTTATACCTAATTGAGTATCTACTAAGTTTCGCTTAAGGATTTTTTTTCTCATTACCATGTGGTCACACTTTTATTTCTCAAGAATAGACGTAAAAACCATGATACTGAATTTTAGTCATCTTTACACCATAGTATCTCTTAACCTATAAAAGATACAAGGATGGGGTTTTCACCCCTGGAAAGATACTTAAGTCTAGTTTCCAAACCTTTAATCCAATCAATCAAACCATTTACCAATCCACGGGAAATGAGTTTTTACTAATCATAACTCAAATCAGAAAGTTGACTGAATTTCTATCGTTTACGGTTTCGGCCATAAATCCTATTCTATAATAGCTATTAAGTTGAATCCAAAGAGATATGAAAGCTTATAATGTCTAGTGATTAACCATGTTTTAAAACCTCTACTCACTATAAAAAAACCTAGAGTAAAACAAGTTTTCCAACAGCCGCTCCAGATTTGACCTTCTTCCGTAAAAAGGTCATATCTCACTCATCCCGAATCGATACAAAAGCGTCCAATTCGTCACATGAACCTAAGACTTATATATATCCAACCATGTCTTTTATTCACAGACCCTAAGCCAAAAGTTTTGAGAAAAACCTACGTTTTCCTACTGATCTAAAACAGTCCGCAATTTACACTTCCAATTCAATCCAAAACACTTCCAAATCCTCAATTAATCCAACACAAGGCCAAAATACATCAATGTAACATAAATACTAATCAATATCCTCCATATTCAAGATTAATCCAAGATTGACCATAAAAGTACATGCATGTTCATAAAAATCAAAAATCAAGAACATGCATTCACTAGAAAATCAAAACAATGCATAAAGAGGTTTAGGAAAAATACTTACAATTACTAGGAATGAGATTAAATGAGAAAACACAAACCCTAGATGGGATTGTGCTCCTTGCCATGAACACCTACACCAAAACCAAACAAACCCTAGCTTTTTCTTGCTTCAATCTTGCTTGTATTTGCTTATTATCAAACCCCTAATACTCCAATACCTTCAATTTAATCAAACCCCTTATAAATCTTCATGTTCTTCAAAATTAATATTTTTTCAAATAAATGCATGGTTGTTTTTAGTGATAGGAATGGATTAAGGATGATTTTAGGGATGATTTAGTGTAAAAAAGAAGTGATTTGGCTGAGTTTTAGTGGTGATGATGGAGGTTTTATGGTTGTTTGGCTCGAACAGTGAAGAAGAAAGGGAGGGGAGACCGATGGTTTCTCCTTTTTTTAACGTTGTGATGTATCTGTGTGTGTGTTTTGTTTCGGCTTATATAGAAAAGAAAAAGGAGAGTGGGCTTTATTTATGGATATCTATTACTAGTATAATTCCTATATATAAAAAAATATGAAAGGGGGTGCGTTTGTTTTGGGTTACAACCGGCCAAAGAAAAGAGACAAGGAGGGAAGAAGTGGGCTTTGGCCCATTTTTGCCTAACTAATAATACCTATTAATCTCGGGCCTAATAACCTTTCCTAGTCTGATACTTTTTCCTAAATCGTGAATTTCGTCTCGGGTGCAATTTAAAACTCAAGAAAAACAAATATTATAAAACAAAACTAATTAGGCACTCAAGGCCCGAATATGGAGTTATTGATTTCTCGATTATATAACGGATAAATTTAAATTGTACGTTTTGTGATAGTTTTAAAATTGACGATTTTAATAAAAATCGATTAAGATAATAAAATGAATTATTTAAAACTAAAAAAAA